>JAGVSL010000114.1:1800000-1970033 GCA_022494535.1 Himalopsyche phryganea | reverse complement strand
AACCTTAGTTCTGTCATCTTACATATTTATAATTGATCAAAAGTTTGATAATGCTCGTGATGAGCGAAACCGGTCCTGATCATTAAATGGAGGTAAAATGTTGTAGCTCCCGTAATTTTTCAAGTGCATTTAAATTTGTCACCAATGAAGAGTAGGTACATATGAAGATTGTAAACATCATTAATATGGGATAAAAATAATAATCTATTTATGAAATTAGTAGGTTTAGTAGCCTAGTAGTGTTTAATCGGAACCGATTAACACAATTATTTGGTTCTTATTACCATTGATTTTTCTATTAGTAGTTTAAGAAAATGAAATGATGTTTTGATTATCCCACCATTTTAAAATAATGATTTTATTTGACTTCAACTACAGATGATGTTTGGCTATGCTTATTTTTTAAGCCTTTTCCGTTGCATATGAACTCCTACTAGTGAAGAACTGGATGAAAGTCAGTCACTCAACACTCAACCATTATTTTCAGATAGGCAATGAAAAATTGAATGGAGCTTAAAATGACCAGCAGCAAGTAAGCTAGTTGACCTATATTCGATGGGTTGAAAACATCACAAATGGCTCATGCCTTTTGATACAAATCGATCAAAACATAAATTAATGTTTTCGTTCCAAGGCTCAAACCTGTGTCACGGCAGGCAAGTGAATGAAAGCTCATAAGCATTGAAAGTTGCTTCTTTTAATGTTTCTGAAATATTTGAAATATTTATATAATATAGGTAACATAATAATAATAACAAAGATTCATTGTTTACTTAAAAATGTTATTTCTAGACTAAATGTGTTATAATCCATAATAACGTACGACAGCTTAAAACCACCTATACCGTTGAGTAAATGTAAGAAGAGATGAGAAATACGTAGCGAATTCTTTCTTTCATTTAAATAACGATTTCATACACTGATAGATTTACCTCTTCGCTTTTATGTTATCCTAGTGAGTGGAAAGATTAATTTATTTTTTCCATTGTTTGAAGACTGGTTTCGTACCGTATGGACATTTAGAGAACAACCACTTGGGTGTGGAATCGACCACACATTGAAATCAAGATAAGGGGAATGTGCTGTGAAGGAGGGAAGGAAAATTTTCACCTCTAATCGGCTGCAATGACGTATCGGCCAACCAAATTAATTAAATTAAATTAACAATATTTGGTTCTTACTCACACGCGCGGACGTTTGTATGTATATGTACAATATAAATCGTATGCGCTTGTGTGTAACATATAAATAGAATTCTTTACCAAGGGATCAGGAGATCGAAGAGGTAGATTATTATCTGTAGAGTTATTTTTCAGGTTCGTGTTTTCAGTTTCCCTACAATGAAGAGTACAAAGATTTCATTGCATATAAATTATGGTATACAAACATTAATAATCGATTTTAATGAAATCTGTAGCAGCCCTTAATTCGAGCAAATTATCATAATTATTTGACTTCGATTATTACTAATCATTCTGCAGGTCAAAAAGACGGGGAAAATTAAGAATTTTAAATGTTGGTTTGATTAACCGAACACTTTTAGTAGGTATAATAGATAAGTTGAAATTGCTTTCTGTTTGTATCTCTACTATATAGCACAAAATACAGTAGACATCCCTATGTTTGTGTTTCTGTTTAGAACAACATCTCCTCCCAAACTGCCTACACTAGCGACGTAATTTTGAAACGTCATTATCGCTGCAATTGTTTGTTCAACTGCGCTATTTTCAACTTTCATGTATATTTATGAAATCAGTAGTAGCGTTTAATTGGAACCGATTAACACAATTATTTAGTTCTTACTATTATTGATTTTTCTACAGTAGTTTAAGAAAATGAAATGATGTTTTGATTAATCGATCACTTTTTAAAACAATGATTTTATTTGACTTCAACTACAGATGATGGTTGGCTATTCTTATTTTTTAAGCCTTATCCGTTGCATATGGACTCCTACTAGTGAAGCATCTGGATGAATTATTTTTAGTGGTTGACTCAGTTGATCAATTTTTTTTAGATAGGCAAAGAAAAATTGAATGGAACTTAAAATGACCAGCAGTAAGCTAGTTGACCTATATTTGATGGTTTGAAAACATCACAGAATGCCTTTCTATACGAATCGATCAAAACATAAATTAATGTTTTCGTTCCAAGGCTCAAACCTGTGTCCCAGCAGCCAAGCGAATGAAAGCTCAAAAGCATTGACAACTCGGCTTTACTTAATACACCGATTACTAATAATCGTAAAGTCCCTTATGTTTCTGAAATATTTGATATGATTATATAATATAGTAACATCATAATAATAACAAAGATTCAGTGTTTAATTAAAAAGTTTATTTCTAAACTAAATGTGTCGTTATTCATAATAACGTAAGACAGCTTAAAAACCACCTATACTGCTGAGTAAATGTAAGAAGAGATAAGAAATACATAATTAATTTCCTGTTTCATTTCGATAACGATTTCAAACACTGATAGATTTACCTCTTCGGCTTTATGTTATCCTTGTGAGTGGAAAGATTAATTTATTTTTCCGATTGTTAGTTGCAAACTTACACACCTGGACTGGTATAGACATTTTGTGAGCAACCATTTCGGTGTGGAATCGACCACACATTGAAAACAAGATCAGGGGAATGTGCTGTGAAGGAGGGAAGGAAAATTTACATCTCTAAACGACTGCAATGAAGTATCGGCCAGCCTAATAAATAAAATAAAATTAGCACCATTTGTTTCCTACTCACACGCGTTCACGTTTGTATATTGAGGTCCTATGTACAAACGCACAGGTATATAACATATAAACAGAATGCTTTACTAAGGGATCAAGAGAGCGAAGAGGTAAAATGTTATTGCTAACGTTATTTTTAAGGTTTATGTTTTCCAATTCGCTACAATGAAGTCAAGGAAAATTGCATTGCATATAAATTATGGGATACAAATATTAATAATGAATTTCTATGAAATCATTAGCAGCGCTTAATTCGAGTCAATTAGCATAATTATTTGACTTCAATTATTACTGAACTTGGAAGTCAAAAAGACGAGGAAGGCTAAGAATTGTAATGTTGGTTTGTTTAACCGAACTCTTTTAGTTTAATTGATAATTTGAAATTGCTTTCTCTTTGTATACATAATAAAGGATTGCAAATAATTCACCTTACTTTTTTGTATTGTTTAGAAAATTGTATATTTTTAAGGATTAACAAAACTTTTGGCAAAAATTGTTTTACATATTTTGTAAATGTGAAATGTTGTAAAATTTTAATAAAACATGATATTAAAAATAAACAATTAAAAACTGTTTGACAGTTTAAATTAATATGTGTAGAAGAATTGTCGTTTAAAACACTTAGAATAAGTTGTATAGTTTTTCAAAAAAATTTTCACTCCCATGAGTGTTTCAAAGATTCGATATAAATAATAATAATAACAATGTTTGTAGTAAAAGTACTTTTAACTGTTTTTATTTACTGAACGAAAGGCAAGAAATTATTGAAAACATTATACATTTTCCGAAACTTTTTTTTTTCAGATACTAAAATACTATTTTATATTATAGAAAGTTTCTCAGCAATTCGTGTTTTGAACTGAAGAAAAATAAAACACATTTAAAATATAACTACTGTACTTTTCGACTACCTAGTCGATTTTAATGTGAAAATGAAATTTCTTTTTGATCAGTGGCGTATCTCGAATTTGAGATTTCCATTAAAACTTTCTAGTGAGACGGTGAACTGAGGGCACTCAATATCGAATGCTCGAAGTAGGTAATTAAAAATCACTTTTAAAAATCTAAACTGTTACGGTACATCTAAATAATTAACTTTAATATATGTGTAGATTTAAAACTTTTTCTTCTTTTCTGATTTATATTGGAGAGAGGTTGAACGGATGCCTTACAAACCAGTTCTTGTTAAACAAGTTTTGTTGAAATGATCCATTATGATTCCTTATGCTCAACACTGGGAGCGGACATGGGTTAAAACATATAATATATTAACATTATGCATTGCTACATTAGCTAATTAAATTTCCTCCCTACTCTGTTTCTGAGCTCCTAGTCACAATCACAACAAACACATACATGCGAACAATGCTTGCACACAAGGATGATTAATAATCTATTTATGAAATTAGAACCTAGTAGCGTTTAATCGGAACTGATTAACACACTTATTTGGATTTTATTATTATTGATTTTTCTGTCAGTAAAAAATCGAAAAAGCTTAAAAAAATTAAATGATGTTTTGATTAATCAACCACTTATTTAAAACCATGATTTTATTTGATTTCAACTACAGAAAAATGATGCTTGACTATTGTTACTTTTTAAACTTTATCCGCTGCATATGGGTTCCTACATGTAAGGCATCTGATCATAAATTCTTTTTACAAGAATTGGTGAAAGTAATTCAACACTCTACCATTCTTTTTAGATAGG
Source organism: Himalopsyche phryganea (assembly GCA_022494535.1). NCBI lineage: Eukaryota > Metazoa > Arthropoda > Insecta > Trichoptera > Rhyacophilidae > Himalopsyche > Himalopsyche phryganea. The sequence continues at coordinate 1,965,586 of JAGVSL010000114.1, read as the reverse complement.
CAATGAAAAATTGATTGGAGCTTAAAATGACCAACAGTGAGCTAATTGACCTATATTTATTTGATGGGTTGAAAACATCACAGACAGCTCATACTTTTCTAAACAAATCGATCAAAACATGAAAGTGTTCGTCCGTGGCTCAAACCTGTGTCCCGGCAACCAAGAGAATGAAACATACATAATATGCCGACGACCTCAAAATCAGAAACAAATGAACTTTTTTTTTTCTAGCTTGTTTCGTTCGTTATTTGAAATACGTAAACGCGTTCCGCAAATCGCACCACGCAAAATAAAGTATTGCAGTTTTTGCAGCTGCGGTATTAGGATGTCATAAATATTTTTAGGTAGAGAGAAACGGTATAAATTTTATTTAGGTGACCCAACGAAACTTGTCCAGGGGTGTAAGTTTGAACCAAGCAATGGGAAAGCTTAATCTTACTTCACATCATGATAACATAATATGCGAGGAGATAAATTTATCAATGTTTGAAATCGTTACTGAAATGAAACATAGGATTGATTATGTATCCAATCCCTTCTTACTGGTGGTTTAAATGTGGTTTTTAAACTTTCATAGCAAATGGATCATCATTGTATGTATAAATAGCAGGTATTTATTAGAGATTTTATAATAATTAATAATCAGCATATTAATTAGAGCCGAGTGTTCAATGCCGTTTCAGTTTTTATTCACTCGGTTGCATGGTCACGGATTCGAGTCCTGAAATGATTTTTTCCTTACAGAGATCGATTTCTATCAAAATGTGCGAATATCTGAGATGCTTTCAAACCGTCCGTCCCACTCCGTTTCCAGGAAATGTGGCGGAGATTTAACAATTATCTTGTTACTAGTGATTGATGCTCTAGAATTCATTAAAATAATTCATTGTAATCTTTAATTCTTTTGACTTATCGAAATACTAACTGTTCCAGTCTGTGATTTTGGGAATCTAGTAAATATCTTCATGCATTTGAAATAAATAGATTTTTTATCTTTATATGGACCTAATTATTTTGAATGTAAGCATTGTAAGTAATCATTTTCAAAAATGAACCGTCTCAATAACATATCTAAGTCTAGTTATCGATGAATGCTTTGAAGATGTCGTGTCTAAAATTAAAAACTTCAAGGTATATTTATCAAATATCAAACAAGAACATTTTTTAAGAATATTTTAAACTTACATCATATCTTCGTTGTTCTGGAAGAAATCACTAAAACGAAAAAATTACATATTGAGTTAATTATATTAAAATGTTCCTTATTTTAAACTCTATCATATTAAATAACAAACTTATTTTTATGAATTAGACTTTTACTCAAAAACAGTTTTACACAAACAAACAAAATGAAAAAGCTATGGCATTTCAAACACTTGACAAAGACCCTGAGCATTTTCGTCGCACTTGAAAGGTGTGTTTTATTTTTATAAATATTACTAGATGTGTAATTTTTTCAATGTTTTTTGAAAAACATATTTTTAAATTTCGATTCATTTCTTTGTGTTTAGTATTATAGAATAATGAATATATCTGCTGATTGAATAATCTAACAAATGGTCTTCTACGTTTTAGCGTCCTGAATTTATTTATTTATTCCTCACATTTATCTAACGCAGTCCGAAAAGATAATTTACGCCAGCTTACTCCGGCTGCTTATAGAATATCTCACTTTGCAATGCGTGTTATCGATAAGGGTCATAATTTAAATTACTAAATATTTCAGTTGGGTCCTTCTGTTACGGAGATATTGATAAGTATATTGGCATACAAATAAATGCCTTTCAACAAAATAATATTTTTACAGTTTATGGTTTTGACATCTTACTGACTGTTCCATATCCGACGCTTTATTGGACGGTATCTCTCTCTCTCAACACATATCCCTCCTTCAATTTATTCCAAAAATATAATTCTTTGTGAGTGTATATCCAATATCCTATTTTTAATCTAAAGATTTTGATTTCCGATGTAATGTACTCATGTCGAAGTAAATAAGTAATCTATAAATAATTTGCGCTTTCTGTCTATGATACAGATTGAATATTTGGGCAATGATTTTTTAACGAGAAATCATTGTAAGCTTATCACTTGACCTTTCTTTGTCTAGTACAGTAAGGCAGAAGGGTGAAGTGGTGAGATTTTATTTCAGGAGTGTGAGACTGAAAAGGTTTTCGAAACCAAATGAGTTTTACGTACCAAAAGGTACCTAGTTAATCTTAAGTTCAAACTTTACATTGGAAATCACAGGAACTGTTACTGTCATTGTCCACATATTCAAATTCATATTTGTCGACCTGTAAGCTAGTGGTTAGAGATTTTACGTTACGATCAAATAGGTCTGGGTTCAAATCTTAGTAAATTTTAATTTTAAATCTTAGACATGGGTGTTTGTGACTTCATTTCTCCTCGAATTCATCTCGAGTGACTTAACAAAAAATCTCATTGTGATTACAAATTTCTAAATATTTGGCGCACCTGTAGTTATTATCTGTAATGCCAAATATAAACTGGGTGACTAAAAACAACCACAATACATAACTGTATCAATTTAAAACGGTTTTATACTAAAAAAATAAATACGTTACAAATAGATAGCCAGACGGATCAAGAATAATGCGTAGATTGGTCAATGTGACTTGGAATACTATACTCGTAGCGCTTCGGCATATACTGGAGGCCAATGGACATGGAAATACACTCACATCGATTCAACCACATTGCGGCAGGAGGAATTTGGCTAGTGTCGATACCGATATGCATGATGCACACCACACACCCCATTCTGTGACGTCACCTCGTTTAACGATACGTCATTATGCTGATTGGGTTGATGTATCTCAAACGGTCAGGTGGGGCTAATCCAGCAAGTTGTTATGTTAAACCAGCGGATTTCGGACACTTTTCGTACGTTCAAATCATATCAATATATGAAATACGCTTTCCTTATATTGTACACGTAGTTAAGCCGGGATTTCATAGATGAAGTATTATTTTGCGAAAGAAAGAAAAAAAACATTGCTATAGTGTTTCCATGCGGCCACATTTAAAATTATTCTACAATTATAATATGTACGTTCATGTTTTTCAAAATTATTCAATTTGTTTTTTTGTAAAGGAAAATGGTTTTTCAAGCACAATAGTTCACTATTAAAAGTTCTTTATCGGGCCAAGAATAAGAGGAGTAATATTTTTTCATTTTTATCGTTATTGCGTTATGGCAGGCGGAAACAGCGGTTGCCTACAGATGAGACAACCAAATTTTCATTTTGTAATAAAAATATATCTGCATCCCAACGATACTCAATGTTGCACTCATCACCACGTTACGATTGGCATCATTTTAATTTTAACTTGGAATTTACGAAGAAAAATTCTCAAGGCTTAGTTGTATGCGTCATAAACGAAACGTAATATTTATTATTGTGTTAATAAAAAATATAACCACATATTTTTACCAATCACTAAGGACTCTAAAAGCTAACTGATCATGTGACACGGCCCAATCTTGTTAGGCGAAGCTTAGGCCCTTAAAAATCCCTACTAAGAAAAAAAAAAAATTTTCTGAGTAGGTAGCCGGAAAAAATTACTCGAATACACCCGATGCGTTTTCGCTTGCGGCATTTGACTTAATTCGTGACACTTCGGTGAATTCTGGAAGAACCGCGTGTTGGATTCCTCTCTGGGTTTTTTTAAATTTATTTGTCAGTCGTGAATCGTCAGTATTTCTGATTGCAACTCGCTACTTGTTCCTAGCTGTGTCGCTAGGTCGGAGAGAATTCACCTTCCAGAGAGCTGAGAGAAATAAACTATATCAATTCTATCAAATATTTCATCTGTAAGCTGTACAAAGGAAGGAACTGTAATAAAGATATTTGCCGACAAGACTGGTTGTTTTTACTGTGAACTGAAGAACTTATCCTGACACACTACCACTGAAGTGAAAAAGCTGTGTTTGCCATCGGATGTATCCACCCGCCACGCCGGGGGTATTACATTACTATACTGGAATTCTTTCATAGTCAAATCAAGAATTTTTTCTCGATTATCGCGAGGGTTTGCTCCTTGTAGCATTAATTTATCGTGAAGGATCTGTATTTTACTATCTTACATAGCTTTTGAATTTATTCAATTCATTAACAATATCGGAACTCCTTTCCTTTTCTGTATACGTAGATTACTAAAAAAAATTGAATGGCATAATGGAAGGTTCAAAGAAGGTAAAACAAAGAGAATTATTCAATATTATTTTATTTAAAAATGAGCCTGGCTTTAGAGAGCATCTAAACTGTAGTAATAATCTGTAAATTAATCTAAGAGTACCTACAGATAATTTTACGTTTTGTACTCTTGTATTCTCATGTTTTATTTGTTCAAATTTAAATTATGTATATTGTCGTTTTTACTTTATAATACTAATATTCGTCAAACTAAAACTGTACGCCATGACTGCATAAACTCACTGTCAATATGACACGATACTTCATTAGAGAGCCAATCTGTCAATCCTTAATACGACTATCTAGTCTAGGTCGCCAGTACATCTCTCAGCTATCCTATACGTCTATCCCAGGGGAATTACCCATATTAATCGATATAAACATATTACATATTAAGTGTGTCGCTTTAATATAAGAACACAAATTACTGCGAGGTAAAACAGGTAATATTCCTAATTAAATATTTTAGAAAATTCAGAAAATATACAAATGTTATATCGATTCAAAGCCTTTACTTGTCAGAATATGAACTTATTAAAATATTAACTAACTGTAATACTTGCACAAAAGTAATATAAAGATTAGTTCTCTACTCACTCTAGAAATAAAAACGTCAGAAAACCTTCAGCACAGTTTGCAAACTTATAGTATTACAAGGTAAACATGGATAAGAAAAAATATAAACAAACTCACAGAGTAAAAAATATTTCGTATAATGTAACAGCTTCACAGTTAAACACCAATTGCCCAGTGAACGGCGTCGCTTAGTAAACGTTAGCCGGCGCGCGACTCGCATGTGAAAATCAAAATAGGTAACAATACTCCGACGAGGAGCAGTGCGAAAGAAATTGTGTGGCGTGTCAATACATTGATGAAACATACCTCTTTTAAAAAATATCAAAATATGTAATACTTTGTATTTGCAGTGAAAATGATTATGGTTTTATAGTATTTTAATGTACATACATTTATTTATAACTTTATAAAGTGTATACGCTTGGCTTATTGTGGCACAACAATTTTCGTTGCGCTTCACGTTTCCGTTAATGTGGTTAGTCAACTACATACTTTACGAGGTTGTATAATTAATTCCACAGAACAATAATTTCCATATTAAAGCGCGCTATCTAGGACAGTGATGGCAAATAGGATATGATCTGAGTGCCAAAATAAGCCATTTTTAAAATTTGTGCCGCGTGCCACTCCTGTTTATGTACATATAACAATAATACATATTCTTAATCATATTTATTGTTATATAAAAATAGGAAAGAAACTTAAAAACATTTTTTTACTATGTCCGCTCTTGACGTGGAGCATATTACCTTTTAGTTGAAGTATCTCAACAGAAATTTTCTACGAGAAATGCTTGCTACTCAGTTGCTCAACCTATCTTTTTACGAAGATAGTAGGGATAGAAGGATAGAGCTAGGACAGTACTAGTGGTTAGCTAATTGCTGTCGCTACGCTACGTTTTTAAGGATTGAATGGGTAGGAGGGAGATTTAGATATCACAAAACATTCATGACTATGAACAGAAATTCATAAATCGATTGAAAGTTCAATTTATGAAACTGTTAGCAAAGGATATGCGTAGCCATGGCCAACGACGTTACCAACTGCGCCGCGGAGCCGAAAATTTAATTTAGAAAACATTTAATATATTTTTTTTGATCGGTTTTTTGTAAAACTCCGTTGTAATACAGTAAAAATAAATTATTTGGTTCCACAAGATTTTTGTGGGGCTAAATGATACGTGGGTGAGTCTGACGTGAGCGAGTCTGACGTGAGCAGTGACGTTATGCAACTTCGTGATATTTACTTAGCAAATAAGTCTTCGAGTCATTTGAAGAAGAATATATGAAATTCGTAATTTGGCGCCAACACGAAAAGCGTTGAATGCAAATGGTGAGCCGGGAGGAGAGCGCCCGGTGACGAGCCCCCATCGGCCGCTGCGTAAGCGTAAAAAGCGTTCTCACGCACTCTGCGCGCTTCCGGTACGAAATGTCAACTATGCTAATGCGTGGATTTTTAAATCTACCCATTTTTACCATGAATAAGAATTAGTCGATTGTTTGTGCTTCGGCTCGAGTGTTGCGTCAGTATTTATACATCGAAAAAAAAGTTAATTACTCAATAAAAACGATAGTATACGAATATGGAATCAATTCATTGATACCGCGATATCACCTGTGCATTAATAATCATACAATTTTTCTTCACATCAATTGAATAGTATCGAATTCAGAATATCGGATGGTTTTTTTTACTTCTTATAATTATAATATAATTTTATCCTTCACCATGTGTTCGGTCTTATAGCCGAGTGGCCAAATGACCGAGTGGTGTAAACTTTCATACGTTGATTTGAAATTCGATTGATAGATTTGTAAAGGTATGGATGAGAGGTGTTGTTTTCAACTCTCACCTCCCATCCAATATTAAAAACAAAAAAAAAATTCCCAACACCATCCTTCTTACTTACCATCGAAGAGAGGTTGAGCGACTGACTTACAACTTGCTTTCGTAAATTAAATGTTTTCAAGATCTATAGAGATGTTATAAATATTTTTTTTTTATTAAGTCGTTTGTATGTCCAGTCTTCAATGTAAATTCCATTTCGTAGCTAAAGGCATGAGTGTTCGATATTTCAACCTTTTTCTATCTCCTCGCTCCGCAAATAATATAGGCTTAAAATAAATGGCTTACAATCATGCTCTTTGACTCATTCCAATATTTTAACTCTTCGTAATTTTTTTTGACGAAATGCACCACTTTTACTTTATATTCCCCATAATGTGAGTGGATATGGCTGAAGAAAAATTACAACTTATTGACCAACGCTTCAGTATGTATGTTAATATTCCACGAGGCTATTTTGTTTATTATGTATGTATGCAAATGGGAGACTGAGGTGAGGTGAAACAAAAACAAAAGTGTTGGCACGCACTATGGGACAAAAAATGTCAACTATGCTAATGTGTCCTGTTTCTCCTTAGCTTACCCTTATTTTGCCGTCACAAGAAAAGACTGGCCGCTTTTTAAGCAGCGTTTTAGTCAGTAGTTCTGAACTTTTTCGTAGTATTGTATTTTTATTAAAATTATATTGCAATCGAATGTTTGCTTTCGTTCACACAAAAATATTAAACTGTACCTATATGGACCAATGTTGGCGTCTGTGGCGCAGTTGGCTACGGTAACGAATGTTTCGGGTTCAATTCCCGGTGCGGACAATTTCATAAATTGATCTTTCAATCGATCCATGGATTCTGTTCGTATTCATGAATGCTTGTGATGTCTAAAACTCCCTCCCACCGAGTGCGATTAGCTAACCACTAGTCCTGTCCTAGCCTTATCCTTCTATCCCTACTGTCTTCAAAAAAAGAGAGGTTGAGCAACTGAGTAACAAACAGTTCTCATATAAAACTTCTGTTGAGATACTTCCATTAGGAGGCCATATGATCCACGTTGGGAGCGGACATGGTAAAAAAAATGGACCAAAAACAAATGTATGAATAAATTTAATAGTGCTGATCATTAATCTATGGTAGAAAGTAAATTTATGATTGAATACCAAACACGAAAAAATGACTCTCCGTTTTTCAAAGCACAATAGCGCATAGTTAAAATATGAAATCAATCTGCCTACGCATTATGATGATTTGAGAAGCCGTCTCGAATTTGGCTGATGTTAAAAATAAATTCAAATCTCTTCATATTCATATCAAAATGTCTAATAAGTACTACATAGTTTGCTAAATTTTGTTTATAAATTAAATGGCATTGCACCGTATACTATAAATTTTTTTTCTTCCAATTCCACCTTATACTATTAAAGTCATTGTCTTGTTTTTTTTTTATAAACCACAGCAAAAAACGTCTACTATTAGAGACTATAATAAATATTATCTCACAAAGAAATATTTATGTTACATATATTTAAAAACGTGAAACGTGTTTTATTCTGTTCAATTAATATAATGTACAGTAAGAGTCTAACATGAAATTTGACATTAATAATGTTTGCGACCCCTTGATTTCAAGTCGCTATTCTAAACAATCCCTCCACTTTCGTTACGACTTAGCTAATCCCTCTAACGTCTTTTGACAGGCCAAGAAAAGCATAAACTGAAAATGTCCAATGTTAAATAAAGACGTTTTGAATAACGCTGCGCTTGAAAAGGTCTTGAACGTATTAATTACTTAGCTTAAAGTATATTAATAATTTCTTGCTCTAAATCAATTTGAACTGAAGTTTTAATTTTTTTTACCCTTAATTTATAACAAAGATACGGTATATCGGTGCATCGTTAGATCTTATTACTTACGTTATCATACGCACTTAGACTCAGCTTGAGCTTAAGCTCCCAGACCCCCTCGTTTCCACTTACCTCTAACCAGCTATTGTACAAATTGTACTAATTTTTAGACTTGTTCGCTGTCAAGCCACGCGATTTAGAACATCAAACCAATCCAGTCTCTAAATTTTGGTTGATTGAGTGGCTGTGGAATTATCCTACAGCCCATAACGCTCAGCGTTAAGCTTTCTTCGCTTATTAAACATGTTATGTTAAGTAGGTTATTTGATAAAAAATATTTTGATTTTTTGTAGGTAGATTTTTTTTGTACACATCGATGACCCAGCTCCATTGGATGACAAGTCAAAAATTTGATGTTTTAAGTTAAGTTAGCCATTAAACTCGAACACCGCTCTTCTACAGGTTTTCTTTCAAAAAGCAGATATTTTCGTATGGAAATCAGCAAAATTTAAAAACTTCTCAGTTCCATATACATACATATCGAAACATCGTATTGTGGAAGTATATTTTTGTGAATCGTGGCGTTCCATAAAGAAACAACCTTTAATCCTTAAAATATAAACTATTGACCACCTGCTTGTATAAAAACGTAATACACATAATCAAAACTATGATCGGCCATATCTCAAAACTACCAATTTCTAGTTGTATCACTATGGAACTAGGCCTTTGATACAATTCCTGTCAGGATTTTTACTGTCGCCCGAAAAAGTGGTTAATTTAATAAAAAATATTTTGATTTTGTGTAGGTAGATTTTTTGTGCATATGATTATTGTCACCCGAAAAAGTGGGTAATTTAAAAATGATAATATCATTGAAGTAACTTCTGCTTACCACCCAATACACTTAAATGGTTCTTTGATAAATATCAAATGTAATGATTTTTGTTTGTTGTGTATGAAAAACTTTCAAAAGACCCACGAGGGACAATGAACGCTTGAGAAACGAGAGATCGCGATTCTAGTGTATATCGTTTTTTGCAGTCATAAAGTCAACGTCTATTTTACAAGTTGAATCATGATAGGCAAAATCGCCAGATATTGTCCTAGTGGACAGACCGATGTCAAATCTTTATATCAGTCTACGCCCATACTACTTTTTGCCTCTTATCTGCTCGAGGCGTAGAGCCTCTACGGCCTACGCATGCTACGTATAAGAAACGTAGAAAGTTTTCGAGAGGCATATAATAACAGCAACTTTGGGATAAGGATCTGGTCTTTATATATACACGAAGGAACGTAATGTAACTTTCAAGATTGTTTAAGATTACTTATATATATATTATATAAACAATAATGTTCTGATATATTCGAAAATTACGAAAATAGGATTTGGTTATATTACTCAAATATCTATCATTTAACTTCCTTAAAGTTAGATAATCAAGATGTTTCAGGAAAAGCTTTTATTATATCGTTGTTTTCATGGAAAACGTTATTAAATACGTTTATTTAAAAAAAAAAACTTTTTGATAACTTTAACTCATACGCCTTAATGTGATTACGTGTATTGATATTCTCTTTACAGCAATATACAGATTTTAACAAAGAGAAATGGTATTTTGGAAACTCATTAAATAGACTCACTAAAACATTGCTTTTTAAAACTGACATACATTGCAAGCAAGATATGTTTTCAAGATGAAAACGATAACCGGCATTGCTATACGTCCTCGGACAACATAGAAACCAATCATCAAGACAAGTTCAGCAATTCAATCCCCGTCACCGAAAAAGAAATTATTAATCAAACATTTATAAGAATACGGTGGTCACGCTTTAAAGTTTCTAGATCATTATGTTTTTTCACCCTCCCTTTCTGCTATCTTGAATATATCCTGTGGCCGAGTTGTCAATGCTATACACCCTCTGTAGTGCACGTCCAGTTCGGTTGCAGTGACTACGATTTCAAAACTCCGCACTGGAAATTCTGCGTTCATTCCACATTCATTGTTTTTCAATCAATTTATTGATTTGTGTTTGAAATGCATGACTACTGTGTTATTGACATTCCCTCCCAATTATCCAATGCTAAAAACGGGATGTGACAGGGTGATTTGGCTAAGTCTTCTTTGTAGCCCCAAACTTCTACTTTTACCCTTTCTGAAGAAGAGTGAAACATCAAATATTTCTTTTAGAATCTACTGTTGTTGAAATACTTTACATTGGCAATGGTAATAGGCATCACAATATAAGAATATTATAACAAATAAGAAACGTTATTATAATATTCTTATAGCATATTATTTTACTTCAAGAATATAGTTGATAGCCTTTTAGGCATCACGCCATCGTGATGCCGAAATAGCTTTGTTATATTACTTTAATGACAGAGTAAATGTCAATAAAAATGTTACGTAAGTCAATTTTCTTCTAGTAGCTTAATATTTGAGCTGAAAATATTTCTGTACTACATTTTAATAATAATAATCTTAGTACGGCATTGAACAGTTTTCGCAGTTTTCTTTTGCTATACGAGGTCACCCAAAGACACATTTCCGTACCTCGGAATAAAATTCACGTATTACTTGGGAAAAGGTGCCAAAATGCCGACCGGGAAAACCCCGACGTTGGCCGGAAAACCCCCATTCGATGTGTGGCCTTCCGAGCCCAAGTGCCTCTACCCTGGACCACTCCAATGACGTTTTCACTTTCATCTTAACCTACTCTGTACACTTACTATACACACATGTACAAGTATATAATATTTTTATTTCGCGTTGGCTTATATTTTCGATAAACTTTTTATATCCATAAAAAAATATTGGAAATATAATTATTTAAAGAATATAACTTATTTAGAAGACGATTAAACAAATTCATTTTAGCAATCAATTTGAGCTGTAGAGACATCATAAACACCCAATCCTGGAATCTTATATTAAAGTTACAACTTAGTTCTTAATAATTTCAACATAACTATTTTGTCAGGCATTTAATTATTTTCCGAGCCTGTAGCCAGATGGACAACGAATTCGAATGCGATGTTCACGTATTCAAACCCCAGTACAGAGAGTTTCATGAATTGATTTATGGATTTGTATTCGAAGGCATGGATGTTTGTGATGTCTGAATTCTATCTCACTCATCCGATCCTTAAAACAAGACTAAGCAAGAGCAATTAGCTAACCAGTCAACGTGTTCTTACCCTATACTGCTATAAGTAGTCTCTCAAATAAAGATTTTAGCTCTTGCAAGGTGGAACTTGCAAACTCCTCATGGAGTTTATTTCAAATGGTTATTTGCTCGTTCAATTTCTCTTTTTCAGAGAAGGTAAGGATTGAAAATTAGAGCCATTTACACACGACTAGTATTTATGTAATCACTCCCGCTACGCCACAGTTGTGGGATCGGATTGATAGGAGAGAATGATATCATCACGGACATCCGAGTAGATAAAAGAATCAATTTATGATCAACGACATAAATGGATTAAATAATCAGTGCTTGATTCCGTGAATACGACAACCGAATAGGACGCCTAAGACCACTGCTACAAGACTGACAAACTTTACGCTTGATTTTAAGCTAATTATTTAAACACGCGTGTACGCGTGATTTGAATGTGTTGACGTGAATGTATGCAATTTTGTGAAAGATAAAGTGCGATTCAAATAAAAACATGTTCAATTCCATCCTATATTCTCTCTTCTCTCCATTCCTCATAACCGTATAGAGGAAAAAAAGAAATAATCGTTAGGTTTCATTGCCGGTTTCCCAGTGTAAAAGGTCGAAAAAAAACCGTAAAACAGACGGGCCAATATATGCAAAGGGTTGAAAAAGCAATTGATTTCCTAACAATTCATCCATTACATCTGTCAAAATCTGTTTTGACATGTTTATTTACGACATCATTCTTGTTGGTAAAGAATTATTCATAAGCTCTGCTAAATATAAATTTTAAAAGAGAAGATGAGTATTACATAATTTTTCCCTGGTGATCAAAACTCGTAACTTTTGAAATATCAAAACTAGTTTTAAATGCCAGCTTACAGCATAAACTTTTTTATTATTTGGTCCATCAAAGACCTATAAAAATAAAAATAAATATTTTAAGTAGTACAACTTTCTTCATTTATTTCATTCACTAAGAATATTTTATTTTTCTTATGTATAAGACAATAATGTGAACTTTAGTTGTCCTAATTGGGAACGGATTTTAATGTAATATGTGTGTTTTAATGCTGACATACACAGTTGTAGTTTATGGAGCTTTATTTGATATTTGAAAAATATTTTTAGACTGTCGATGAGCGGAATAAATTTAAGCAAAAAAAGTGCTCAACGTAATTAGACATTTATTTGAATTATCAGCATTTATCATTGTCGGTTTTAGAGTTTTTATAATTATTTCTTATTGGAATTAGGTCATCGACTTTAAAATAAAATGGAGAAGCATTGTAACTGTCTAGGATACGTGTTACGGATGTCTCCGTAAATCTTCAACCCTCCTTGCATCTTCATTCCACCGGTGGTATTCCGGCGTCCTGGATGACTATCTATAGGGTGAACTCGGTGAAACTGCAAAGGATGCTGACATGTCATAGGGTGGAACATAACGACTGGTGGACGACAGGGAATCTTCGAGGTTGCCATATGCGTAGTCTAATAAATATATAAGAAGAATAATAAAACATCCCCTTCTAATATTTTAAAAATAAAACACAATTTGTTTTGTGCTACCGGTTTCACTCTTCACCAGCATTATCAACTGATAAACTCCAAATCTTATCATTTGATAATACTCATGATTACCGAAAACAGCCCTGATCATTGTAAAAATGAGGAAATAGTACTGTAGGAAATATGAAGCTGTGTATCGGTGAAATGTGATTTTTCAAGTGTTGGGTCAGCGCATAGGTCGAGTCAACATTTGACACAATAGCCGTTATGAATTTTGATGTTGCTGAGTGAAAAGCTAAGTAACTACGTGATTGTAAAAGGAGACCATCTGCAAGTATGAGATTCATCGAATGCCATATTTAGAAAATGCGATACAGCGAGAGAAAAATATAGAAAAGGAATCATTAGTCTCACGCCAAACTTCGATCGTGTAACATCTATTCCAGACTGCATTACTAACTTTGAAATCATCATAATCCGTCCTGCAGTTTAATCACGTCAACATACAACATTGGAAGCACGTATTCGTAAAATACAAAACACATTTTGATTTATTTTTAAAATATAAGGCCTTTCCACCAAGAATTGACAGTTAATCATTTTCTAATTTGAAAAGTGACATGTTTTAACAATAAAAATCCATAGAAGAAAGGTTGCCGAGGGTTTCAACTCCCAAATTTGTTGATTTCAACCCTCTAATAAAACTTTTGAATGTTGTACATGAGTTGTACAGCTGAGCTATATGAGGATAGTAAATTTATCTAGACGAGAATCGTCTTTGAAGATCGTACTGCAATGGTTAGAATAAAAGATAGATAGGAAAAAATCTTGATGAGAACTATTTGCGGTGTACAGGACCTTTTTCATCCAATAGATAGATATACGCAAAAAAGCAAATATTTATGCAACGAGCGGGTGTCAACTTGACGCGATGTGGAAATTTACAGCTGTGTGTGTGTATGTATGTGCGTGCGTGTATTGAAGTGGAAACGGGGGGTTAGGGGCTCGTGGGAGTTTTTTCTTGGTGGGACTTAGGGGTGGGGAATATTCGTCATTTTTGTACCGGACGCATTTCGCATTATCTTTTTGATTTATGTTACGTTTGGTTGTTACACGGGAAAAAATCTTGATGTCTCTTTATTCAAATAAACCAACAATAAACGATTATTTCGAGCTAAAGAAATTCTGAAACCAACCGGAAACCAATTTCTGTGTGCAAAAGAAAAAGCCGTTAAGTTTTAAAATTAAAAGAAATTAACTAAATGTACCAAAATGACTATATTGCATGTATGCATTTAGAAGAAAAAGGACCAGTCGAATTAATGATCTTTAATCAGTAAATTTCACGTTAAAACATCACATTTTTCATCAAATTTCATACAAATGCAAATCTTGTTTTGGGTCTCCTAAAAAATACCAATTTTAGACTTATCCCCTTTTCCTTTCGCTCACAGATTTATTTATACGCAAAGGGTTAAAGTATCCATTTTTATCCCAATTTCCACTCTCACGCGATTGCTTGGCTAGTGTTCGATGTTTCACCTTAATATTTACAAGGAGATAATATGCAGCTTAAGTAGCTAATTTTGGAATAAAACAAATCTCTTTACCAGGGCTGACCAAAGATTTTGCTGAAGGGCCGAATTAAAATAAATAAATAAATAATGGGCCGCCAAGCTAAATACAAAAATTGAACAATAAACATTATTCAAAACAAAAACATTTGAAAGCTTCTACGATAATATAACTTTAGCTGTATGTATTATTTTATAGATGCAAGTAATACATATGCATTGCTAGCGTGCAACACAAAAATATAAAACGGATCACAGTCTGCATTTGTAATGAGCGAAGACTATTTTATATATAATAAATTAGTAATATTGTAATCACAGTTTCAAACCGTAAATTTTAAAGGTGTAAGTTTGTGTTAAAATAGTTAGACTAGGAAATTTAATATTCTAAATTGATGACAAACTATATAAACACTGAATTTGATATCCACGATCTCTGACATTCAATCGCTGAGCGTTTTATAGATTTATTCCACTTACGTCAAGCCTACTGTTACAAGTACAACGCCAAACGTCAAACATCACCCTCTACCCATACCACGCGAAGCTAAACGAAACAAAATACCTACTCCACAAACCAGCTTCATTTGACTTGCTTAGAAATTCTTTTGTGTAATTCCAATACATGAATCAAAGTGTAGTGTATTTTAATATATTATAAAAATAGCGTTGTGAGTTGTGACAGAGCGTCCGCTTTACAGTCAGACAGATGTGGGCTCAATGTCAGAGTGGATAACATTTCAAAGGTTGCTCTTTTAAAAAAATCGTATTTGCGATCATCCAACCATGGCATGGTTGATTGTTTGTGTATGACGTATTTTATATTAATTTGATTTGGAATATTTTTTTCACTTTCACTAAAGCCAACAACGTTTATCTTTCGACCGTAGACCCGACAAACCTTTTGTTGCAAATTAAATGGTTTAAAAATTCAATTAATGAATGTTTTCATCCCGGGATACCAACCTTAACCCACGTAGCAGAGAAGCTGGCCATAGAGCACTCCCATCGTCTACGGGACCTGTAACACGTAGTCTCATATAGCGCGGCGCTCTATCATACGAGTCTTTTAATTGTCAGGTTTCGTTTTACTAAATATATAAATAAACCCTTTTAGAACGATCCATCATGATGACAAATCCATCATTCACTACACATCCATACGTAGAAACGTGCATATTTGTCAGTGGCCAGAGAGGCCTAGAAGTTAATTGACGTGTGGTATGTCACTGAAATTTCGAATAGAGTTTCCAATAACATGGCTTCTTCGTTAAAAGCATTAATAACATATTTAATGGCACACTCGAAAAAATTGTGCTATACCGAGAGGGAATGTATATACATATTAATTTAATATATTGAACATTTATGTACAGCGTTTCATTTTGGAAAGTTAGTGATATTGATCAACTTAATAAATTTAAACGGGCTTAAACATTCTTAATATCATAATCGAAAATTTCAAATTAATTAAGGGTCCGTATACCTATTAAGCCTATTAAGCATTAAACATCTCGCCTGCAAAATTTCCAAAAATAATGTTTTATTAAAATATTACTTTCAAGCAAATATACTTGTACAACCCTTCTTAGGAGTATATTTCAATCGACATCTGGCAATACTTACTAATTTTGAAGAAAAGTTGAAAGTATATAAATTATTCAAGAGGAAGACGAAGTTTTTAAGCGATGATTAAAAAGTTCCAGTTGTGAACTACTTAGTTACTCGCATTTTAAAACAATTATGTAATGAATCATTTCAAATGAATTAAAAAAGCACTATTGCAGAATTCTTCGCTTATATTATTGTAAAATTATTAGTTTTTTTATTACACATTATATTTTGATGAATAAATTTTTATTTTCAGGATATTAAGACTCAAATAAATGAGTATTTCATCTTCAATATATATAAAAAATAATGTTTGTTTGTTTGTCCCTTACGCGCTCCTTTACCATTCATCCGATTTTGATGAAACTTTGGTGAGTTGTTGTGCGCACACCTATGAAAAAAAAAATGTAAAAAAAAAAAGAATAAAATACGTACAAACAGTAACATCTCGGAAAACTTTCTGGTTTATTCGTGTACGCACCAGACGGAAACAATCCAAAATTTGTTGTGTATCCAAAAGCACTTCAATAAACAGAATTAAAACAGAAACACTTCCTTTTTTTCGTGGCATTGCAGCGCATGCCGAATACTCGCTAGTTTTAAATACAAACATGTATTTAAAAATGATAGATAGAAAATTGTGATATTAATTTTAAAATTATGTAATTTTATGTTTCCTTGTTAAATGGTCATTATTTTCAAATCGGAATATGGTTCTTCATTATTGTTAAAACACTTCAACTTCTCCGAGAAACCCTTAGTTTAACGTCGTGGAGAGGGTAGTCGAAGGGGGTCACGCGAACTCCTCGTTAAATTAAGATAAAGCAATTTTCTCAGATCAAATCAGTACCTAATTGCAATTTCTGTAGATAGTTTTTATGAAAAATAAGACTTTGTTACCCTTTGAAAGTTCTCGTAAAAAACATTTATTTTGGTTGCATAATAAAAGAGAGTCAGCCGTTTTTTGTCAATAGACGTGTGTTTTACACTAAAATTTATTTATTTGTCATCTGATCTACGAGTATTTTCAACGTTTTTTTTAATTTAATTCTTTACAATAACTTTTAACTCTACTGTACAATGAAAAGACAAGATAAATTGTCATTATTTAAAAAAAAAAACAACCTAAAACTGAAGATTGTGTACAAAGAAAGAAATAGAACATATTTCTGCGTCAATCTTAGAACTCTTTACTCTTACAATCTACGGTAGGTAAGTAAATTTTTCAACTATTTATATGGATTATTTTACGCTATATTGCGTATAGTTATATAATATAAGTATATTCAGTAACATTCGATTGTTAAATTATCATTACGTATAATTGTATAAGAGTAACAATCGGCTTCCTTACCCAGACACCGCGAATAGTTCTGAGATTACGCGAACCACTTATTAACGTATTGGCAACCCACCGCTGAGTGGAGCTGCATTGGGGATAATGTATTATGGTGAGTTCACCTCTATATTATAATAGAACAATTATAAAAAAATAGGCCAAATTGAATATTCCTTTCAAATTCAAGCACGAAGGAGAATATTTAACGATCACATTATATCGAAACGCGAGTCACTATTGATACCGCCTAACTATTACCTAACCACTCAAATCAAATGAACAACCATCAAGATCCGCAATAAAAATGTAAAGAGGTCTTTGTTAATGTTCGGTGACTTCAACTTAAAAGCCAATTCTAAAATACAATAGATTAGTACTTGGATTCGCTTCCGGGTGGAGATTTTACAATAAAAAGTTCAGAGGTGTATCATTGTGTGGCTATAAGTTAAACAGAAAGTGGTTTTAGTAGCGCTGCAGCAACTTGAGCGTACTTATACTTCTCTTACACTTGCTTTACTGTACTCCAAGACGCTACCTTAAAACGGCTAAGAGTTTAAACTTTGCGGCGAAGCTTTTCATTATAAATTATTATTAACTAAGTTTGTAAAATAAATAAAAAAAATTATCTTATTGACATCCAAAGGAAAGCGTTTGAATATTATTTTTGATTGGCTTTTAATCAATCGGTTTTATTAAATAGCTCATTTCAATGGTGTTTTGGCTAATTGATGTAACCCTACAAATTGAAATTGTTCAGGAGAGAGTAAAATCTGTTTTTATCAAAAAAATTATATGGTGAGTTGCACTATGAATCTTGAAATGCACTTCTGTAAATTCTCATGTTTGCAGATACGGGGTTATACCTAGGAAGTTTTGATATAAAATTGGCTTACATCAAGTGGCCGGGTCAGAATTTTCCCTTTCAAAAAGTAGTCAATTTTAGTAAACAGTAGTTGTTTTTCTAATTAACATCACTTGGCCGAGATCTACTCCGTCGTCTTTAAAATGAGATCCAATCATTAATTCATTTTCGTATTTTTTCAGGGTCACATCAATTGGTCAAAACATCGTCGATATAATACAAAATAAAAAGATGGCTGCGGGGTGGGTATTGACTTTATCCATTAAAAATTCTTTTTCAGAGAAGAGTTTAATTTATCTTGCTTATAATGTTACAATTAGTATTTCAACTGTGGGTGCTTTTATGAACACTGTTCGATATAACTATTATCCATATCTTGAATACCAGGAATAGCAGAAGGTCTTAAGCTTCGACTAGTTGTTGGTTTCAAGAGTTTTTGTGAAAGCACCGTTACCAAAAACAACTTCATATATTCTAGCGAAATCTCACTGCTCAAATTCAAATATTCTTACGAAAAATAAATATGCCACGTAATGATTAAAATATTATACAGTGATGTGAGCCTTTTTCAACCCTCGTAACTCCATACTAAAACTTTATATTAGAAGCGAAAATACATCGCATATTTTCAATGGGATTTTATTAAAACTTAATATTTTATATACAATAATTAGATATTATCTCATTAACTCTTTTTTGTATTACAAATCGACTTCATTCTGGTATAGAAATTTATCGGTATAGTGGCAGAAGGCGTTATGTAAAAAAACTTTGTTTTGAGATAATCAACTTTCAAGAAAATCATGAAATTTAAGTCTTTCCGTTAACATACTTTAACAATTATTTATTAAACTAACCGCTTTATGAAATTTGTTAATCATTTAGGAATTTGATTTCATTATTAGTAATTCTTTTTTATAGCAATGTTAATTATAGTGTTTTGCCACTAAGAATTTTGAACGAAATTAACTTAATGCATATTGATTTCTCAAATTACTTAAAAATATACATGGAATATGGCTGAGCTTGTTTTTTCAAACGATAGACCATCCTAAAACCCATCTTCCTGCATGCATAACTTAAAACAGCCAACTTTCAACGTATCGCCTTTTGTCACTATGCAGATGAATTATATAGTTAGCTTATGGGTGAAAAATAATAATTTAAAACAACATTTAACGGGGTATTTACATAACAGAATGCAAACGTGACAGATGCTGGATTATTATACTTGATGAATGTTTGAGATTCAAACAACTTCTACAAAAAAACTACTGACTAAAGGAAGTGTCATAAACAAAAAACATCGCACCGCGAAATAATTTTGTATGCTCTGATGTTTCAAGGATCCTAAAAACAATACATTTGAACAGCACCGGTTTTCTTCTATCTCTTTCTTGAGCTGTAAGCTGTAATGCAACTCAGACCAAAGCTAGCACATTATTTGCCTAATATCCCACCCACACGTACGGTGATACTAAACCTACTGCAATCGTGCCAGTATCCTAAAGTATTACGTAATTGGGAAACGAATATAAATCTTTTGTGAATTACGGAAAACGCTCAGTTTTTAAATATTTTATATTTACGGTGATGTTCTGTTGAGAAGTTAAATATAACAAGTTTTATATGTTGCTGTACCATAAAAAAATAAATACCATAAATGAAATATAATAAATTCCGTCCTTATGTAAGAATAGCGAACTATATAAGTTGGCGCTAACATTACTAGCAATTCTTGGTAAGAATTGATTTTGTTTTGTTAATTATTCAAAGAAAAAATCGTGCCTCAGAGAACCTTTTAGTATATCATTACTTAGTTAGTTTATATGCTGGAAAGAAAATAAAAACGTCGTCTGTACCCACCTACCAAGAACTTTAGACAGGAAACTAGGAGCCTACTTCAGGGGCTCTACAAATAGTTTCAGTAAGAGAGTAGAGTTAGGGGGAAAAATATAAATGTGTGAAGAATACCATAAAGATTTAACATATAATTTTTTCTACATGGATATTATTATGCATAGAAATGCATTGTGTTGATTCAATTGTTTGTTCTATTTTTTTCCATATCCGCTTCCAACGCAAAGCATATACTCAGTTGCTCAACCTCTCTTTTTCGAAGAAAGTAAGGATAGAAGGATAGGACTAGGACAAGACTAGTGGTTAGCTTATCGCTCTCGCTACGCCTCGTGAGGATACGATGGTTTTAGACATCACAAACATTCATGACTACTAACAGAAATCCATAAACCGATTGAAAAATCAATTTATGAAACTGTCCACACCGGGAATTGAACGCGAAACATTCGTTGCCGTTACCAATTGCATCACGAACGACAGAAGCTTTCAAATACTGTATTGCTAATATGAAAATATTCACTTTTGCCACCCAGCCCACACACCCAGTAAAATGACAAACTGATCAAATAGGTCCCGTAAATAATTGATGATGTATTTAAATTTTATTCCCATAAGCATCTCTTCGAAATATCTTTAAATCATACTCACTTTAAAGTCAAAGTATTTACTCAACAAAAATGATATGAACGGAAGGATTTTGTGCGTTTTGTTATTTAGTCGTTCAGTCCACTGTCATAGAATGTGAAGATCATTTTGCAAACCAAATTAACTGAAAACTTTACGATAAAATTATGTTGTCTTCCACTGTCTGTCCTATTGTTTTGAGAATTTCTAAAGCGTTCTACAACTATTTTCTGTACATAGTTGTAAAAAAAACCGTATCACACATTAAATAATCGCATTACGGTGCTGCTATCACGTCGGCCGTGTGGGTGGGAGAAGCATATTTGGGAAATAATTTTTTTCAAGCATATTCTCCAAGACACATATTTTTTACGACGTGAAAGTTTTAGCACTACATTTTCGTCAAATTTTAAACGTCAAACGCGAAGTTATCGACGCGTTGAGGCAATAAAGAAACAGCTGATCGTGCTAAAAAGATATTAAGCAGGCTTTTTTAAGATCAATCACCCACTTTTTTAAGTGCTGGTGATGTCGTAAATATTGATAAAGGTATATATGTATTAAGTGTAATACAGAAAAAAACCTCGATATAACGTACTAATGCAGACAAGGCGGTCTACTTTAAATAATAAAGTTGACTTTCCAAATGCCTTTCTTGTTGATAAAATAAACGGAATAATAAATGTATAAACAAGTCCAATGGACTACTATTAAAATATTAATTGTCACTTAGAAAGTTGGTCTTGTTGAAAAGGCATTATATTTAAAAAAAAATAATACAATTTGTTTTGGTCATCAATCGATAATGCTTGCAGTGTGAACGAAACCGGTCCCGATCTATATATAAAATGTGAAATTAGTACAAAATAAATTGAGTTATTATAAAGCCAGTGTAGCTTAAGTATGTGATTTTAAAAAATATGAGGAATTTTTAATGTGTGTATAGGATGTGGCTTGGAGCACGTTAAATAATTGGTCGGCACGCGATAAAGCTACTGCAGAGATAGGGCTAGGACAGAACTAGTAGTTAGTCATCGCTCTCACTACACCTCGTTTTTAGTATCGGATGGGTGGGAGGGAATTCTAGACACACAAACATCCATACCTACGAACAGAAATCCATGAATCGATTGAAAAGTCAATTACAGATAAACTGTCCGTCCGGGATTTGAACCTGAGACACCCGTAACCGAAGCTAACGACGTTGACCACTGCAACACGGACTCGATATCTTAGATGAAACATGTATTATTACACTAACAGAATGTTTCCGACCATTTTTCACATTTTAATGAAAATTCAGTACGCCCTATCAAGTTTTTATTCTATTAGTATTATTAAATTTTAAAGATAAACTCTGCAGCTGAAACCGATATATTATTATTTTTTAATTAAAGTACTCACTCTATTGCTTTCTTCGGAGAGGTTAAGGAATACTATATGGGGATAGGCAAGGATTTAATTAGCTGATGTCTTACTTTGTGTACCATTTCTCGAAAAAAAATATTCTCGTTGTATCACAGCTTAACTTTCAACTCTCGGAATATGAATTTTGCCATTGGCTATCTTTTTACCCTTCTATAAATAATATGAGATATTATGTGGGATAAAATAGTTTCTGAAACCAACATAGCTTGTTTGTTTTAAGCTCTACTGGAATATTTAAAAGCAATGTAGCCGTATAACGATATATTTACGAAGCGTTCACGGTTGTAAAAATTAATCACTATTCCCGGAGAGTCCGTACACTGAACAAACGCTACTCCACTGGATAAATTTTACCGGATAAAAACTCTGGACGCACTCTAATGACTTAAGGCCATACACGTACAAACTGCATAAATCGAAAACATCGAGAAATAACTGTTTACTTTAAACTTATACTTTCTACCGGTCATCCTAGTCAATGTCAAAGCATTACAATATCCTCTCATTACTTGTTTTAATACACTGGTACCCTACAACTTCGAATTGGCTCTTAGGGAGTACCAATTGCAGCCGTATCTATTCAAATTCATTTATTGTTTAGTAAAAATAATAAAAAATACGTTATTCGGATACTTTCAATAACGTACCAGAAATCAGCTGATGGAAAACTACTGATCAAAATATAAAACACAAATTATTTGTACTACTTCAATGCCCTGTTCATCATTTACATCCCTAAAAAATTGAATTTTAATATCGAAAGGAAGAAATACTTGGTATTTAAGGCTTAAATCATTAATTTTTACTTATACCGCTTATGAAAAGAAAATTGATGATTTTGATTTAACCGAAATGAAGTAATATCACCTCTGATGCATCGAACCTTTCGTCTACAGATTGGCACTTTGAGGCTTTTAACTCATTCTAGACTAATTATCACGGTCACAGTGCGTAACCTGACATGGTGTTGAATCTAAATTTTATTGGTAGTGGATAAAAAGCGAATTCACATAATTATTAATTTTATATTTCATCAAACCATATCCTTTGAAAGATCCACCAATGTAGTTATTATTAGAGATAGTTAGTTTGAAGTGCAAACTAGAACAAGAAAAGTAATTGAAATGGATGGAAAACAAGCTTGTCGAACATTTTTCATATAATATAAAACACTTTACTGTTTTTTTAAACATTCCATTACGATTGTAAAATGAATTAAATACATATTACGAAAGGATTTTCGGTACAGCTTTTAGTCAAAATCAATGATATTTTTGTATTAATTTATCTCATCTTTTTCGTAATTGGTGAAAACGAAAATGTAAATTCAATAGTTTTATATTATATAGTTTTATATTATATAGTTAATTTTAGACTATAAAGTATAGGCATATAGACATATTATCACAAACTTTACTTTAAATGTACCAATTTTCATGTGTCAAATTTTTTGCCACATCTAATTGTTGTCTATGCGACGTTTTTGCCGATATAATTTTCCTTAAACAAATTGGCTAATAAGTACTTTAAAAATTATTATTTTTTTTGTTTTTATTAACCACCTATGTAAGAATAAAACAATTTATTTATGGATTCAGCAACTCTAGGGTCCTTAAAAACACGATATTTTGGAGTAATAAAGTTCTCTTCACATAGCTAATAAGCCATAAAGCAATAAATCAGGGTGGTGTTTATTATTGTTTCTGTTAGAGTAAATACAATAATGTGTTGCAGGCGAATTTTATGTTTTACTGAAACAGAGTCCTTTATTTTATCTCTAAAAGTAGGAGGGAATCTGATTTAAATTATCTATTGTTGAAGTTCTTTATTTGGGAGTCATATGAGATACAAGATGGTGAGAAATCTCATTTCTATGGAACATCTCGAGAGTGTGTATTTTTACAATAATATAAGGAAAATAAATCTGTTACTATTTTATATCTATACTTTAAAATTAATATAGACAAAACGGTTTCTAAAATATTTGTAGATTGGTTCGTAATACTACGTGTGCCAATTCAGTGTGAAAAAGAAAGCATTGAATGCACCAAATCCTTTTATTACGTGGAAGAATCGATCAATTAGAATCAATGATCCATCTTTATTTTTCAAAAGACTCTTTTTAACTCACTGAATGTTAAAATAAAACTCAAAATTCACTCCGAAAAGTTTTGATTGTAATTTATTTTTCTAGCAAATGAAAATATACTATAGTTCATTTCGAGGTCAACAATATTATATTATTGTTAAAAATTTAAAGTTACTGCTCTTTCTAGAATGCCATTCCTGGTAATACTAGACTTTGTTGAATAATATGGTTTCAATTTTGATCTACGTGATTTTTAATAAACAGTAGATTTAGTTGAACATTAGATTATATTTTATTCGCAAACAAATACTACATACTTTTGTACATTCACGTGTTTTTAAAACCAAGCAAAAATGAGCAGAATGAAAAGCAAAAATGGTTCACACGAAAAGAGTCCATCCTTGCATATTTTCAGAACAAAACATAATTATACTGGTTACCACATGGATTCCAATAATAATTGTTCAATGTCAGCTCCGTGGCGGAGTTGGTAACGTCGTTGGCTGCGGTTACGGATTTCTCGAATTCAAGTGCGGACAGTTTCATAAATTGATCTTTCAATCGATTTATGGATTTCTATTCGAAGACATAAATGTTTGTGATGTCTAAAACTCCCTCCCACCGATCCGATCCTCAAAAACAGGGTGTAGCGAGAGCGATTAGCTAACCACTAGTTCTGTTCTAGCCCTATACTTCTATCCTCACTCTTCGAAAAAAGAGATGTTCAGCAACTGAGTAACAAGCAGTACTCATAGAAAAAAAACTTCTGTTGAGATAGGAGTCCGTTTGCTCCACGTTTTGAGCAGACATGGTAAAAAAATGTTTCTTAGTAACTAAGCAAATATCTTACAATAGACATCCACTGACCTTCAACGGGCAAAAAAAAATATTTTTTAGTTCCCTATTGGACTTAATTGGTGAATTTCGCTTAATTGTTTTCACCACAAACTTCTTTACATGTAATGTAATAATAGAAAATCCTTTATTACAGTAGTTAGATACATTGATAAGTATGACAACGTTGTATATGCTTGAAAATAGAAGGTCGTGGCCTATTTTGTCACGTGTGAAAATTGTTTGTATGCTTTTTTACACGATGTTTCAGTTACATATGGGAAATCTTTTTGTGAGAACGCAACATAGCACTATTGCATCCCGCGCCATCAAATGGAGTGCACATAGCATGAAAAAGCATTCGCGCTAGCAAAAGCAGAACTCCTGTCAGACGGAAAGAACATTTTTACAATATCGGTGACAAAGCCACCGATATTGATGAAGCCGCGATTCTTGGTGGTTTTCGATTTTAAATATTATCTACCAAATAAACGTTTACATTGGTCACAGCATACTTGGCAACATTTTAACTAAGCGGTTAACCAATCGACAGACGAATATAATGTTGGCAATAAGCTATATAATGATACTTACCTGACAGATTATTTGCTGTTTTGATACTAAATTCGAACATGTCAACTGCTCCACATCCAACTCCGTTTGTTGACCTTTGTGGTATTATACCATCTATACAATAACAGTAGTAAGAGCTGTTACCTTAGCGATCAGAGACCAGCTGCGTCTTGGTTCAAGTACCGACAAAGTTAATTTAATTTAACAAATTAAATTATTTTTCAACCTAATATTTGATATCATGGGCATGGGTAAATCTTTCTGATTATGCATTTAATTGTACGAAGTTGTTTTTTAAGTACCTCGACTATATATCATCAGGTTAGGCTCCTCGGGGACGAACATACTTCATTGTTCAATTCCCAGGGGAGAACTAGTTTCTAATATTAATCATAAAAATTTTTCAAGGATAAATAAATTTATGTTAAAAGCTGAATTATTTCAAAGGTTAGATGATATTTCTCATTTCATAAATTAGTGCAACTGTCCAGTGTAGGTTTTGTTGGTTTTTTGTGTATAAAGGAAGCCACTGAAACAGTTTATGTTCTCTCCAGCTGTATAACTTTACAAACGTTCACTTATAAGAAAATATTTTATAATACGCTTTTGAAAATCGTATTTAACTAGCCTCTAATTGTAATAATATTTTTTTTAATTTCTTCAACTTATTCGTAGAACCGCCAGCTTTAAGTGGAATTAAGTAACTCCATTTGGAAATTGAAGTAAATCAAGCTGTAAAGACTTTAAATGTTTAGCCTTATCCGCTCCTAATGTGGACGTATGGACCCCTAGTGGAGGTATTTCAACGGATATGTTTCTGCTAGAACTGCTTACTACTTGTAATCGTAATTTAAAACACTTCATAATATCGACTGTGCTTTTGCCAATTGATGTAACCCTCAAAAAATACGAAAATGAGTTAATGGTTGGATCTTATTTTAAAGACGACAGAGCAGGCCTCGAATAAATGATGTAAATTTGAAAAATGAATTGAACACTTTTGGGAGAGAAACATCATTAAATGTTGGTAAAATTCTGACCCAGCCACTTGATGTAAGTCACTATTATATCGACACTCACTACATATAACCCAGTATCTACAAACATAACTATTTACAGGAGTACATTTCAAATATTGCTCTATCCCAAACAATTTCAATTTTGAGGGTTACATCAATTGTTCGAAACACCGTTGAAATATTAAAATTGTTTTTTGTGTACATGGCGGAATCACCAAAATTTTCTCGCAGACCTCTTCTCAACGAGACTTCTAACTCTGCACAATCCATGTAATAAAAATTACAAAAAGACGTGAAAATAGATATCTTTTATTACTTCATAAAAATGATTTGAAATAAAAATGTAATAATTGTCGCAAAATGTTATCTTGTTTCATGATTCTGTGTTTTACTTTGTCTCGACTAAGGTTTCCAAACATACGGTGTCTATTTGTATATTGTAACTCTATACATATTCTCTAGTTTATTTTTGGTTTTCAGAATGTCTGCTTACGTCCTTCTCAAATGAGCTCGACAAGCGAGCGCAGAGGTATAATAGTTACGCGATCCAACAAACCACTCGCCAACGCTTTTCGCCACCAGCCAATACGGCTCGCCGCACTCGGAAGCCAATTTTTCACTCAACGTGCACTTTGTCACCTTCAAAGCCTCGACTATTTAAATTCCCCCACCGGGATGCGCCGAGACAAAAAATCCGCTGGCTCGGCCGCTCCACAACGGACCACTGGAACTAACAATACATCATAATCCAGTAACATCTCGATATAACGAACCTATTCGGATGTCTGTCAAAGCGAATAATTCCATTAAATGATAAAATTTTCTATGTATACATTTCTCGCAACTATACAGTACACAGTGACAGTGACAATCAATTCTTCAATATTTTAAGAGTAAAAAAATGGCGATGTGCTTAGGCGAGAAAAGAAATTACTATAATTCACACATGACCATGAATAAGCTTACATCAAATCATCAGTTGGTACTCGTTACAACTTCTAGCTGTATAATCATATAAATATATAACATTGAGATGTTTAATTAGAAAACTGGTGAACGGAAAAAGCCACACAGGAAAAAACCCCACTCGGAATAATTATTATTTGACGTTATTTAAAATAAAAAATCTTTTAAATAAAATTAAAAAATTTAGAATTTTTTCAAGCTGAAAAAATTATGAAAAGATTTTCGCTTTTTTCTGAGCGGTTTTCTCCTATAACCGGAAAACTAGATACATGAAATTTAAATTAATAATTTTGCCGTCTTTATGCGAGATTTTTTAACACTGAAGCGTCCTCAATTATCAATATTTTTACTGTATTTATGGATAACATCGATCAATTTTATTTTATGAAAGTACGGTTTTAGAGTTACTACACTACTCAACTATAGCTCGAGATGTTGTTGAAATCATTCATAACATACATATTTTCAAATGATTTAAATAGAAAATATTTCACATGCCATACTTTGGATAGTTTTCCAGTATTTCGCTGTTTTCTATAAACTGAATAAAAAGACATTTGTGCTCGGGAACGTGACATTCTCTCTTTTCACGGAATTCCGCAAGAGTGCATTGGCAAATTCCGTCACAAAAAAAAACCATGAAAACATATAATTTATTGAACGTCACCTATTCAGACAATTCGAAAATACTTCCGACGCCATTTTGGAAGTATAAGGCGACACAATAGTTACGCGGAAAACAGGAAAGCTCTTAAAATTTATTTTTTGATGATAATAACTCAATCAAGATAAATTTACTTATTTGTTTAATGACGTGGTCGGAAGTCTGCATATATTTTAAACAGAACAGGCAGAAGTATGAATTATCAGTTATCTCTTCTTTTTTTGCACGGAGGATAATATGTTCCAAAGACCACCGTGAAAAATAAAAACAGTTTTAATGTTTTTTATTTCATAAAAATAAACGAATATTCATGATATTTTTAAAAGTTAAATTTGTTAAGTTTTTAATATATTTTAACTTTATTTTATTTTTGATGATCTGAATCAGTGGTGCACAACCTATTTGAAAGAAGCGCCAGTTTATCCATTTTCTACGCTTTCACGGGCCGCAGGGGGTAAGTGTTGGAAAATAATGATATCCTATATTAGAAAAGTTATGCATTTTTTTATTTTTAATTTAATAGTTACATCATTTTACTGCTTATTACTTGTTATTTTGGGCTGCAACAAATGCCATTTCGGGTGGCATGTGGCCCACGGGCCGCGTTTTTGCATCATTGATCTAAATTATAAATTTATTTAGAATTCGAGTGATTTCTCCCCCATGCACTTTCATCATTGCATCCTCCATTATTCTACATCAAGGACTAGATATAATTAGTTTGAAGATGTGTCTCAAAAAATCGAAACACGTGTCTCACACAGTGACACTAAAAGTTGAATGTAGAAAAATACTTAGCTTAGATTGGTTTAATCAATAGTTTATTAAAGCTTCAATAGTTTAATATTTTGATTGTAGATAAAAATATTACTATCTTTTTTATTTGTTAACTTTGAATTGTTGCTGGTCAGTCATTTTAATAAAATATAAATAATAAAGTAATAATTAAAATAGTAACTTCAATCTGTAATTCTTTTTTCATATCAATAGCTATAAAAACGTTGTTAATATTTCCACAAACACATTGAATACTAGTTTCATTTAAATAATTTATATTTCTCCATAGCTAGATATGTTTATCGTGGTCCGATTTTATAAAATTTAAGTCCGTTCATTGAAGCACACTCAAGGCATACCCAAACAAGTATCCAAGTTTCCTTTTGCCATAATATGGAAAATATTAAACTAAAATCGACGACCAAAGATTGCCAAACTTTAAAGATCAGTTCTAAGAAACATTATGCTGAGTTTTAATCACTTAGGAGTAGAATATAGGCATGTTAGAAATGACTAAGCACAAACATGTTATACGGATTGCTTGGCATTAATCTGACCGCAGAAGCTTTGGTATATTTGAAAGGAGTGTGAACGGCAAAGCCTCGGTTTCATTCCATTCGACGTTATTAGTTCTACGCCATTCCTACAGAGGCGCGCTCTCTTGTCTTATCGACTTTGGCAGATAAAGGGGTATATAAACCACATTTTCCATTTTCAAATTCAGTTTGAAATAAAAATAACAAAATAAAAATTGAGGGCAGCAGCGGCGTAGACAGAAATAAATTATTTTGTATAAATTGTTTATTTATAAATTACTAGCGAGTACCTGGCATGCGTTGCAGTGCCACTCAAAGAAAGAGTTTGTGTTTTAATTCTTTTTATTAAAGTGGTTTTGGATACACAACATTTTTTGTTTTCCATTTGGTGCGTACACGAAAAAATCGGAAGGTTTTCCGAGATGTCGCTGTTTGTCCGTATTTGATTCTTTTTTTTGGGTTTTTTTTCATAAACCTTCACGGGTGTGTTCACAACGACACACCAAAGTTTCATCGAAGTCGGATGAATGGTAAAGGAACGCATACGGGACAATCCCGTCGATTTCGCCGCTTGCTCCGAAATCATTAAACCTCGTCGTCGCTCGACTGTGCCCGGGTCCCACTTAACGAACAGCGCTCCCTGAATACTTCAATCGCCCTTTTTCTTGCTACTCGAAGGAGCATTGTTACCTATTTTTACGCGTGCGAGTCGCGCGTCGGCCGACGTCTCGTGAGCGACGCGGTTCGTCAGGCAGTCGGTGTTTAACTACCAAACGGTTGCATTACAATACACACAATAAATTGTATGATTTTAACATCTCTTCTTAAATTTCTTTATTCATTTAATCGATTTTAAAGATCTACTCATCTTTTTTCCGAGTGCCATGGTAAGACCGACCAGACAATATTCTCATTGTAGATTTGAAGTTTGATTCGGAGGTAAATAAACTTATGGAGGCGGACAAATTGGGTGATACTATATTTTTAAATATTAATTAATTTCGTATGGGTACGTTTTTTTATAATTTTAACGCTGTTTATTTCTCAGTATTAGTATTCAGTTATCAGCCGTATTAACAGTTACTGTGTTAGCATACGTTGAGTAACTAGCTTTGTTACTTCGAAAAAACTGAATTTCAAAATATTTTTTAGTGTGACACTGCACACAACGATGTGAAAATGCAGTAGCAAGGCGCCGTCCGCCCCTGGCTTACAAACCACGAGGCGTCCATCCAATTTCAAAGAACTATCTCTTCGCGTATGACCATCCTATCACGTTAAGTAGATTACCGGTAATGTGTGAGCATACACAAAGGATTCCTCTAAATTTATACGTACTTACCTCACTTACTGTTTGTACTTTCAAGTGTAGAGTTTTATAATAAATATGTTATCAATTGTGTTCAAGCGGAATTTCATCCGCGCCTTGGTGATGAACAGAAGAGTAGAGAATAAAGAAACGCAGACAATATTGAAAAGCTGTTTCACAGGAGAGACTTTGGGGACAAACATTTCTTGCTAGATCAGGAAAATTGAACTTAGAACCTGAGGGAAATTATCTCCTAGGGGTGAATTTTAGAGTTCCAGGATGGGAATTGCTACTGTTTATTAAAGATTTTCAATATAACATTATATACATATTTGAAAAGCCTCTTTTGAGTTAAAGTTAGATTATCTTGGGAAGGGGAAAGTTATATTGAACATTGTTGAAAAGGGGAATGGAGCAAAAAAGGTTGGGAATCCCTGTGCTAGATGGATGCTAAAAAAAAATTATAGGTCCCTCACTTAATTTTTGATTGGGAAGAATAGTAAAGTGCATTTACCACAACCGTCAAATAAATTGGATTAATTTTTAATTCTTTTTAATATATATCTGGAATAATTATTGTTGATGTTGATATTTCAATTAGTGTTTATATATTTATATATATATATATATTTAAAGCCTTCAAATACAAGTTCACAGCAAATAAATAGTTTAAAAAAAATATCATTAATCTTAATAAATCAGTGATAGTAAATCTTGACATTCTTTTTTGACAAATTACGTTATATTATATTGATTTTTATCAGAGACATTTTTTCAAAATTACAATATTATGTTTATCCTTCTTAAATAAGTGGTTCATAGCAGATTGACGAAATCCGAAATGTAACAAAAGCTTCAACGCTAAGCTTATAAAATATATTGTGGTTCACAAAAATATAATTATATATATTGTAGTTCGCAATGTTAATACTTTTGAAGATTGCCTACTTTAATTGATAAATGCAGTGTCCTTAGTTTAAAAAGTTTGTAGTTCAAGTCTGAAATAATTATTCACGTCTGAAAACCGTTTAACACTTAATACGATTCAAATCATTCCAGTGGTATTTTTACTTTCCTTGGTCAAACTTCACTAAGGTAATCATTTTTATTTTATTATGTCAATAAAAGTGTTCCATACCGATTCTATACTATGAGGTGTCGATACACCACTAACCAGAATTATTAATTCATCTATTATTAAATTTTGTGTTAGCAAAAAAAAACGAAGCCGTACGGTCCGCTCACTTAAATACTAGTGTTAAAATTTAAACTTTTGTAACATTGACAATATTTGCAGAAGGCACTCTGATTGATATTGGTGTTGTAGCAGTGTCAATAGGTACAACACTTTCCGAATCAGGGTTGGTAACTTCTTTGTCACCTGTGCTGTTTGGAGACCCGACCGGTACAAATATTACAGGTCCTCGATTCGGATTTATGTTAGGTGATAGGCTGTTTGTTGTTGTTTCCGGTCTTGCGCAACTGCTTACGTAAAACATTACTTCTTGGTATTCGTAGACTTCGACTGATGAAGCACCATTTCTGGGACAGAGTTTCACTCTATAACATAAATAGATAGGTTTTAATACTAGACATTTCGTTCGATTTAAATCCGACTGACTATAATCCTAGCTAACCTAAGTTAACATTGAAGATACACTCTTGGCTATGGAGAAAGCGAAAACATCGGTGAAATTTATGAAATCCTGATCGAGCCACTCGAGAAGCGAACATAGTCAAAGTGGAAGAATAATATTATTTGAGAACTAGACACCTAATGCTTATCACTAACACTATTTCGACTGCAAATATTTGAAGATTATTTCAATTATTTACGATATTCTTAAGTGAGCAAAGGTGTCCGACAAAGCTGCCCTATATCACCTATTGTATCGTATATCTAAACTTGATCCTGATTCTTTCGTTTGATATTTTTTCATGTGACACTACGTGAATTTTGAATAGTTATTTTAATAAGGTCCCATAATTAAACTCAAAGTGGAAAGGTACTGCATTAAATCCTGGTACTACTCTTGATTTTCTTTGGGTGACCAAGAGATTTTCGTGTCAGAATTAATTTCCTCTGGTTCAATAATTATAATTTAAGATAATTATTACAATCAACTGGCTGCATTGTGAAAAAAATGTTATTTCAATATTCTTTCAAATAAAGTGCAAGTATAGTTCTAGAGCCTAATACTAGAAGTGCAAGTCAGATTTTGACCATTTTGACCTACGTGTTGGAAAGTACTTTTAAATGTTCGTTCTTTTAATGGTAGACATCTTTATGTCAGTCGATTTAAAATAAGAGAAAATCTGTAATGTATGTCAAAATAATGTGTCGACATATTTTACACCAAGAAATGCCATTCATATGTTGACATGGGCAATTCAGATGTAGGGGTTTACTAGTACAAGAATTATAAGAATTATCTATCTTCACTTGGCAGCTCTAGCACAAAAAATCACCACAGTATTTGGCAACGGCAATCCGAAAGATAGTGATATACATTGTTATTGCGAAAAAATATGCAATCGCCTGTACTGGACAATTGATAAATATGACATAGGCACTTGTAGCATTAATGCACCAGAGCTATTCTATCGAGTGCATTATTACTTGTGTCGCATTTATGAATACAGTGTGATCAAAATTATATTTTATATAGGATACACATACGTTTTCCGATCGGCCGTTGTAACAACAATACTCCGGATTCTAATAAACCCATTAAGAAGCGCTCTCCTCAGGAGACCGAACGGATAAAATCGACTATTCCAATGTATGTTCACCATATTTATCTCTGAAGACGTCAACACGGCAGACGAAAAGACCAACGTGCTGACTAGCATACGAGACTGCACGGCCATGGGATGCCTGAAGACAAAATTATAATATTAAACTCAAAGTTAACTAAAAAATTTTGAGTTCAAAAAAATATTGACGTATAGATGCTGCATTAATCTTGCTGTAGGCATAATAGACTGTATACATTGATTACATGGCGTAGTGGCTTCGCTAGCCAGCTCATCCAGCTGATGTTGTTAATTTAATTGCCAGATGTTACAAGATTCAATTATTTGATGCAGAACTCATCTTCCGAGGATGTCAGGAGATGAATTAGAAAATATCAATACAACGCACGGTAGAATCGGTATTCGATCGCAATATTTTATTTATATGAATATAGTGATAAGTTTTGTTTTATTTAATATTACAAAAAAGTGTCAACACATTCAGTATTGTTTGGTTTCGAGTAACATTTTTCCATCACTATTCAAAGTGGGTAACAAAGAAGGCATTAAGGGATATGTAACTGTAATTCATTCAACTTCGTTTTCTTCTTATGTCATGTTTTCAGGAAAGGTTAGTGTTGGGTGTTGGACGGAGATTGCAGGGAACCACGTGGTAATATGCAAATTCATACATAGCATAATTACATTTTTACGCTCTACTTTTAGGTCATAGTTGATGGAACTACAAGCTTTGCGCTAACTCTGTTTTCATTATTTTTGTAAACTAGAAATTTCATTCCACAGACATAAAATTACATTAAGAGCATTTTCGAAATATGTCACGCCTCACGGCGAAGCTTTTCCCCTCTTAAGATGAAAAAAAATATATCGTATTTCATTCGAATTGTTTTTTTAAATCCGCCGAAAGAGTCAATACCTGTTTTTGTGCCTAGAAAAAAACTGCTTTGTAACCGCTAACCCTTTTAGATTTTATTATAAGTTACCGAGGCTTGGCACCTAAGAAAAGAGCGTGGGAAACGGTTCATTTCACATAACGAACGATTTTTTAAATATATGAACAGTAGTCGCTTTTCAAGCCATTTCAATTATACTAAAAAACGCCATTTCTTCTTATTTTTATAACGCATATTTTCTTAGAATTATAATAAACGCAATCAAATCACAATTTCAAATTGATCAAGCTAGATAAAAAAGCAAAAGTTAGTTTAATAAACCGAGTGATTATATCAGTATACGTTTTTTTTATCTGGAGAGCCGAGAAGTCAACACCCTTTTGTACTATTCGGTTGCGTTGTCCACGGGTTCAATTCCGCGAACAGGTTATGGAACCGTGTTCAGCCATTGTCTATGGTGCTGCAATTTCCTCCAACTTTTTCTATCCTAAAAACGAGGTACTTTACCAACCTCATACTTCAATCCTTACTCTTTCAGAAAAAGAGAAATTAATTGACTGAATGACTTAGTAATAGCTTTGTTTGACATGTCGCATTATGAATACGATTTAAATATACTTTTAAATAATGTAATATATCGCCATTCGAAAAATTAATAAATAGATTTAAACTTTGTAAACATTTTCAAATAACCGTTTTATTGTACTTCTATTCATATAAATACTTTAATGACTACACTTTAATTGAATTTTTAAACTTTATCAATCATTTAAATAAACTATACAACTTCAATACAACCAACTTGGCATCGCATTTGAATTCAGCGAATTCTTTAGAATTCACTCGGCGAGTCATGAAACGTCAAACTACCTACACACATAAAATGTGTATGTGCATGCTCAATAGTATTGCAGTTGAAAAATATATGTAACTTCGACAGTTCTTTCAGCTCAGACATGTATAAAATTTGATTGAATTTCGTGACCGATTCGAAATGTTCTTTTGACATAATATATTATATTATTCAGCGTATATAGCAATACAGTTCAAATATAATCTTGTACATATCTACTTTTTAAGTATTCAAAGGGTTTTAATATAATCTATACATACATATAAATATAATCTATTCCCCTCCCAATACTGAGCATACAGAGTCATCATGGAATATAAAGAAAGAAGGATTCAGTCAAGAAAAAGTAATCACTCTTTCTAAATCCCGTTTTTGGGATCGGATATAGGGTTGGGATGTATGAAAACGTCACATATATATGCCTTTGGGTAAAAGACCCTTAATCGATTGGAAAATCAATGTATGAAAGCCCAATAGCAGTGATTAACTTGAATCGATAATTGTGGTTGATTTTGGGTACTAATAAATCAATATGTTTT
Source organism: Himalopsyche phryganea (assembly GCA_022494535.1). NCBI lineage: Eukaryota > Metazoa > Arthropoda > Insecta > Trichoptera > Rhyacophilidae > Himalopsyche > Himalopsyche phryganea. The sequence goes on along the minus strand of JAGVSL010000114.1, from coordinate 1,929,317 downwards.
ATAATGTAGGCTTGAATTACAAGTCCAGTGAATATTATTGTCTTGATTGATTACGTGAAATTTCACTTACCCATCGTTGAATGTCCAACTTGTGGCAGCTCCCTTCGAATCATAAACGGTCAAAAAAACAACTGTATGCATAACTGGTACTGATGTAGTAACCACGTCAATGTAAGTCCTGTATGGCGTTACTGAAAATAAATACGAAAATAAAATGTTTATACGTTCTAAAAAAGTGTATAATTTATAAAACCACACCGGTCCCATAGTGATTTAATATTGAACATATTAGATGTTTAAAAATTCTTATTTTAATACTTTAAATATACGTCGAACTGAAGAGGCATAGATTTGCATCATATTATTTAAAACATAAGAATAATCCTTAACAGAAGCTCACAGTTTCTGTAAATCAGTGGATCATAATCTTATTATGCCCATGGACCCCTTCTTTACGCAAAAACCCAACCATGAACTCCCAAGTAAAATAGCTTTGTATAACTGCATAATAGAAAAATTAAATTTTGATTTCTTGAATCGTGATTTTTACATAAAACATTTTAATATTTAAAGTATGGTGAGGTCCGTAACTGCATTAAATCCACGTTCTACTAAATAGCACGGGAAAGTAATCGACAGCCTTTGTACCTTGACTCATTATGTAAGATATTGAATTGGTATCTGTTTTTGTAACCAGAATTTAAATTATCCTTGTTTAAACATTGGTTTTTGCTCCTCAGTTGTAGGTAATTCAATAAATTGCTCCTGTATTAGTGTGGATTCATCTGAGATTGTGGGTCTGCTTGCAAAAGGATCGAACACCCAACAAATCGCTACCCATTCATTTATTCTTATTTTAACTTCCATAATAATGAAAATGTGTTCCTACCGCAGACCCTCAGACGTTGTCCATGCACCCCCAAATTATTTTTAATTTTCCACACACCTTCTCAGTTGTCAAAAGGACCCCTGGGGGTCCGTAGGAACCACGTAGATAGATAGAGTAGAAAAAGACTTTCGAATTCTTCCATACAAAGAAAAGAACACGGATGAAGTTTACAGTAGGAAACTAAAACTAAAAGACTTTTTAGTTATAACAGACCGGAATTAATCCATCGTATATTTTTATAAAAAACTGAAAATATGTCATCTTCTCTAAAATACCATTTGACTTCATTTCTCGTACTGCGCGATGACATCGCAGATATTTGTCGTCCTAGCGATCACATTACGAAAACGGGATTCTTTTGATTTATTTTAAAAGGGAGTATCTAAAATATTACTCACAGCAGTACGGCCGAATGTTTCCGGTTTTGAAGTAGAGTATGACGTTTCGTTTGCTTCTTATTGGCCTGGCCTCCAAGCCCACATACATGCAGTCGTCGTCAATGTTCGGATTGCAGTCAGTTATGCATTTCCCCTGAAACAGATTTATTCATATATATATATTAAGAATTATTTTATCACTTTCAAATCAATTATTTACGTTGTTACAGAAAACGTAACGTGGATTTAAATAAAATTACGGTTCTTAACACAAACTACATATTTCAACCGTTTTTATTAGCAAGTAGATAAGCCTTGTTAAGATTTATATAAGATCTTATCAGTTGTTAATCCTCCATAAAAATGTGAAAGTAGTACAAAAAAAATTGTGTTTTATTTAAAAAAATATAATGGTTTTTCCACCAAGAATCGACAGTTAACTCATTAAATGTGATTAAGTAGATGAGCAATTAAAATTGATATTTAAATGTTATTCCATCATGAACGGTCAATAAAAATATTGTGAGTCGGAAACGGCTGACGATGACCTCTTTCTTAAATAATTATTAAATTAGATTGTGTAACAACATAGTTTTAATCATTCGATCACAAATTTCGTTATTTTTTTGAAAATACATGTATCAGGCCATTCGTTCCCGTTTAGAAGGTAAGTTTTGACAATTATTAATGCCGCTGTACTGCAAAGGTTACGTATATCATATTCACATATACATAAGAATCACTTTTTAGTTAATAAACACAAGCCGCAACGTTGGGAAAGAATGAAAGATGAGAAGGGGATCTGGGATGGGACAGCACTAACTACACTTACCTCTGTCAGGTCTTGAAAAGTTTTACAGCGATAAGCGACAAACTTGCCCAGTACCCTATCCGATGTGTTAATCGCTTGAAGACTCTCAATAAAATATTGATGGGATCTACTATGGGCGCAAGTACCGGTTTCTTGCAGAGTTACGTTCATCCCTTGAGCCAGGAATTGAGGAAACTGGAAATTGATCAAGCTTTCTAATTTAGGATGAATTAGTATTTTAAATGTGAATTGATAGTTTTCAATTTGAGACTTTGTGGGTTTTTGTAAAAGTAAACTGTGAAAAAATCATTAAGACTCCACTTGATATTAAAAACATTGTAAATAGATGAATTCTTATTTAATGAATGTTATCAATTAATTTAAAAGAAATATGATCGAATTTTTGATAAAACCTAAAGCACATGTTGCTACTTTGAGTTAAGGTAACGCTTAACAATATACAGCTCCATTAATGTATCAAATGATTTAAAATTTTAACATGTTTAATTTAATGTTAATAACGAGTCTAATTTTCCTTTTCAATTTCTTCGAGAGCCCACCACTAAAAGTTGAACGTATTCCCCATATAAATTATCGACACAAATTTGAGTTTTGTTGAAAAGTAAGGAAATAATTAATTTGGTTACCAAAAAGTTGATTGGAAATAGCTAGATTCGCGCATGTGATTTTAAGAAATGAGTCTCTTTTTTATATTTTGACAGATATGTTTTTAATATGTGTTACTTAAAATAATCCATATGTCTTGTAGTCGAGTCGTCGACCTTCTTGAACGTACGTTATATTCGGATGCGGTGTCACGGGCTAAAAACCCTACGTACGGAAAATTTCAATAGCCAAAAAAACAGTTTGAGTGAATAACAATCATTTCTCTTAGGGCTACTAATGATAAGATGCTCCATAAGGAATCCACATGCTGCACATTTTAATGCACGATTTAAAAATAAATAAGGAATCAATTTACTGGAAAAAATCTATATTTAAATACAATGTTTACTCTATCTTTTTCGAAGTAGGGTACTAGAAAGTTTGTGTTTATACAGTGAAGGGATATGAGGACATAGACTAATATATTTGATATGATTGTTCATTTCATTCGACCCGTACATACTTCACAATGCCAATTATTGAAACGATCTCTAACCAACAGAGAAAAATAATATTATATTCATGCATACATGTTGCGAATTACTGCATGCTGTAATGCAGTTCAAAAAATGCACAAATTCAATTTTTGCATTAAATAATGTTGCGCATGATGTTAACCAGCGGGATAACTAGATAACAGGTGCATACGCAGCATCCTTAAATAAGTGTTTATGTTTGTTTTATAATTGGAAATAGAAAAAAAATATTAAACCCCGTACCACAAATTTGTTCACATTTTTATATAAGTCTTTTCTATGTTATGAACTGTATACCACTTGAATGGTGTCAAAACTGTCTTGGTAAAAAAGTCATTGCATTTATAAAAACGTTACATAATTTATGGTAAATGTTCTACAATTTTATAATAGGATAAGTAGAGGAAATTTTCAACAAATACTGAAGCTTTACATGTTTCATTGATTGATCATGACCAGTCCTGATAGTGACATAAAGTAGCAGTATTATAGTCATCAATCGTGTTTCACTATTAAACAAATTAATTTGCGAATATACTTCATAGTTTCGCCTTGTGCGCCTTGCGAATTAACTTTATCAATTATCGTTAATGGCACTATCTGTGGGAGGAGTTGGAAACTAAATTATCGAAACTATTATTGACTAACTGTATTTAGAATGAAAAATATCAAATATAGAGGGCAATGCAATACTTTGCATTTTGCAAAATAGTTGTTTTACTAATAATAAAATTATTATAAATATTATAAAATTAAAATCAAAAATAGCAATATATTTACCATGTTTAGTGCTCCACATCCAGGCTGATCACCTTCGCCATTCGCATAGAAATCGATGTGGCCCATCGGCCGATTTGTGCCATAGCCTATAGAGCATTATTTATTCTAAATTAATCAGCAACAAATGGCGTAGTTTGAGAATGCGCACGCACGCAACCCGAGAGGAATCAAACATATTATGCATTGAGTCTTCGAATTAAACTTTATAACCTTTCTAAATCTATAATCTCTAACCTTCCAAGATAAGTCGACCACAAGTAAGTATTTTTACGAGAATTTTATTAGAGAATATATTATATCAGTCAGCGGCGTAACAAAATTAAAATAAGTGACTGAAATGTGATTCATTTAAATGTCAATTATAAAAGTTTTTTTACGTCTGACTGTGAATCATACAATTAAACTAATCTTATTAAATATTGATGAGTTTCAAAAGAATGTTATTTAGCCACGTTCTCTGCCAACTCAGAGTAGTATGTAAATTGGTGCCCACTCGTCAATGAACCAGCACCATTGAAAAATTCGAGCTTTCCGAATATACGCTACTTTAAATACTGACTTTATATTTTCTATTCTACCCACGTTTATGTTTTATTATAAGACTTAATTTTGATGTCGTGCATGTAATCCGCAGTTACGAAAGCTTGTAAGTGAAGTTTGCAAAACGCCGACCGTAATTTGCTTGTGGCGTCATAATATTACCACATCAAATTTTTTGTGTTTAGTACACATTCAACAGGAATCTGGTACCAGGTACCTTTACTACGTTTACTCACAGCTGTTTTCAACTGCAGCTGCGGTACAGTAACCAGCAATGCGTTATAAGCTATAATGCAGTAACGAGTGTACCTTGGGTATCAGTGTGCATAACGTCAACAAAGTCTGCATCGGATGGATCGAGTCTAATATAGACTGGCATTCCTGCAAAATGTTGACCGGCTGGATCCAATCCTGCAATTAAAAATACTGCTTTAAAAGCCATGCGAATTTCGGAAAAAGATATCAAGAATAAATAATCATAGCCAGTCATTGCAAAGCAACATTTCAAATAGAAAAATAGTCATTAAAATAATAATAACATATCTTTAGAAAACGGTTATGCTGATTTATTTTTCAAGAGTTCTATTTTTTGATAACTTCATATTATTTGAAAGTTGAGAAGATCTTTTTTCCCAAACAACAACGCTTTTTTAGGCTAATGTATTCACCCTTGAAATTGTTTTTCTGATATTATAATGAGCTACAGTTTGTGTTTATCACCCGGCACAAAATATTCCAGTTTTTCAATAATGTTCTTAAAAAGTCAAATATGGCAAGATATACTTAAAATGTTACTAATTAACTGAAAAAGAACCAAATAAAATCAACGCAAAATCAAGGAATGCGTTTATAGAAAATCATCAATAGTAGCTGCATTTGCAAGTTAATGGAAATTATTTTGGAAATTAAATCACTTGAGAATTTAAAAATAAATCAGACGCATTTGCCAATTATTCCGTTGTTTATACATCTTGCCAATTGTGAAAAAATCGCAAAACGCGCAATATGAAAAAATAAATGAGGTGTGATAACACTGTGCAGGTTGCTAATAACATAATGTATTTAATAATAAAATAAATTTTATGATAAAATTTTATCAAATCAAATCATAAAATCATTTTTCGAAACATTTTGTGTGTGTATATTAGAGGCCTGCGTGGACCCGGGCTTAGCCCGTGGGCCGAGTAAGGAATTTAATTTTCAGAAAAATATTTCGGGCTATGTTCGGGTCGTGAGTCAGCCATACGCCAATACTATCCTTAACAAAACCTCAATAATTTATTTCACATTTTTTATGAATATTGTTGGAAAGATGGAAACAATAGCATCTATTGTTTTAAAGTATGGCCTCATCATCATTTTTAATCGGGAAAATGAAGCTAAGCACATAAAAATGTATAGGATAATTGAAGCTAAATCTGAAACGAAGCTTTCTTTATTTACGAATGACCAATTATTGTATTACTTTTACACATTCGTACATAAAGTGTAATTAGTTAGTACAGTTGTTTTAGATGGATGCCAGTTTTTTATGCAAGAAAATGTATTATTAATAAATTAAATTGAACCGAAAAAAACAGGCTTTTGTCGGTTTGAGAAACATAAATCTGGTCTTCAGGTTGGTTTCGGGTAACAAGTGTGATATTGAGACTCGGACTCGGATTGGCCGGGGTAATTTTTTAAAATGTCAACCCATGCAGACCCTTAATGCATATAAATCATAATTGAAAGAAACTCGCCAGGTGGAAGGGGGTTATATATACAATTTCAAGTTTATATTAGAAATTTATAACATTTTATCAAACAAGCGGCCAACTTTAGAACGCTATTGCAAAATATTATTGATTAATTTCAGCATATATTGGAAGGATGGGCATAGGTTTTCCTCTCCAGCAAATGAGAACCGCCAAACAGATATTTTACCCGTAATATTTTCACACGTCATATTTTACCCGTAATCCTATATAGTCCAGGCACTCGTTCCCCAACATAACCCGCCACATGTGCCCCAAGACTATGTCCTATGATATGTATTGTAGCAGGAGACACTCCCAAGGACTTAATCAGTTGTTCGTTGATAAACTTGGCAATCTCCATTCCCACTACCCTCGCGTTTACGGCTGTCTGGGCATAGTCCAATCCGTGACCAGACCAATCAACGCTGAAGACATTGGCATCTTTACCGTAGATACGGAGGAGCTCTGTTTTTATATCCTGAAAAACATTTAAATACAACATACTCTTTCACTGATCACTTCGCTTTTCATTTTGTTTTACAAAAACTGCTTGTTAATCAGTTGCTCAATCTCTTCTTTTTCGAAAAAGTAATGATAGGAGGATAGGACTATGACAGGACTAGAGATAAACTAATCGCTCTCGATGCGCCACCTTTTTTAGATTCGGGTGGGTTGGAGGTTAATTTAAACACCACAGACATCCATGACCTCGAACATAAATCCATACATCGACTAAAAATACAATTTATGAAATTATTCATACTGTTATTTGAGCCCATGAATTATTTAGGAACCGAAGCCGAATGAAGTTTCATTCACCACTCGGCTACAGGCTCATAGTATTTTTAGTATCTCAAGAATAGTTATTTAAGTATATATATATATTGATTGTTATATATTGATTCCCACTCGTATACTACCTAAAAAATTCTTGAGTAGACTAATTTTCAAGTATTTTTTCAAAACAAAATTTTAGACACTAGAAAACAGTTAAAATAATAAGTTATACCCTGGAAAATTATGAAAAACTTAACTAAAGAATTTATTTGAAGTAGCTACGCCTAATTATTATCGAAAATATCAAAATTCTCGATTGCCACTTCAAAGTGAGATTTTAAAGTGAGAATCTTATACCGCGGCTGCCGACAAATTAATTGAAATTTCTAAAATATCACTCTTATAAATTGACTAAGTTTCCATCGGCATAAGTTGGCAGGCAAACTGAGTAACTCTTTCTAAAATTGCATTAGTTGCCAAAGAACAATGCCTTGCCAAGGAATAGAACTGTGATTATTCTGATTGGAAATTCTTGAGTTAATACAGAAGTGACAAGAGACAGGGGGAATGTTTTAGACAATTAGTATTCCACAGCGTAGATTGATATTTTGTCACACATTCAACAAGGTAATTTAGTTTCACTTTACTGAACTTAACAGAACGCGAAAGTTTTTGCAAACGAGAATATTTGTCAACTTTGACATTCATTATTTCAAATATACAAAGATATTCCATTTTCGACGATTATTAAAAAACAAAATTTTCGTTTTCATGTGTATCTCTCAGAATGTTTTGAATATAGAACAATAAAATTTATATTACATGAATGTTTCAGCAAACCAGGAAAATATTTAACTCTCCTCTGGTAACACTCGAATAGTGCTTAATTCTAAAATCCTTTATGTTTATTTATAGTTTCCTATTTTAAAATTTGTGATATACTTGTAAAATGATAAACAGTTCCATATAATAATGTTAAATGAAAACAGCAATAACAGGTGTATAAATATTGAAAGCTACTATTGAATGGCTCCGTTGATAATTACGGATGTCTCAAGTTAAAGTCCCGGTGCGGACATTTTCATAAATTGATCTTTCAATCGATTTATGGATTTACGTTCGTAGTCATAAATGTTTGTGATGGACCTAGCGAGAGTGATTAGCTAACCACTAGCCCTATCATTCTATCGCTACTCGAAAAAAGAGAGGTTGAGCAACTGAGCAACAAAATATGCAGTTCTCATAGAAAAACTTCCGTTGAGATACTTCTATTAGGAGGCCATATGCTCCATGTTGGCAGCGTACATAAAAAAAATGAATGAATCGCTCTGTGATTTTGAACGTAGCGTTTGTCCAAAATGTTGCATATAAATAGACAATTTTTTGTTACCAATATCCAATCAGCTTTTCCCCAACTTCTGAATCCATGTATCAAAAAAAGGTTTTTTGATGCATTCTTAAAGAAATTCCTGCTCTTAAAGTGTTCGTAGTCAACAAAAACGGATTCGCCGTCCCTCTGCAAAAAAAATAAATTTAATTAACACACATTTATAGCAAAATAAGCATACAATAAATTTTATAAAATAAATGGCTTCGACTACCTTAGTTATCTTGTCAAATAAGTTAACTTTGAATGAAATTATCTAAAATTGTCTTTTAATATGAGCCAAATCCAGAGCATCAATTCAATTTTTATAGATTAAATCGTTTACCGGATGAGTTAAACTAGAAACAATTGATTTTTTGCAGTGATTAGTAATATACATAGTTTAATACAAATCCAACCTAGAAATGGAAACGTCATGATATTTAGTTAAAGACATTTTAAAAGCCCGTATTCAATAATCCTACTAACATACATTTCTTCTTCCGAAAAGTATAGGTACTGCGTAACGCACGATGACGATTTAAATTATTAAGAAAGATTCCGTCGGCCTTTTTTTTACAAAATCGCTTTTTTCGCATTGAAAATACGATTATATTTGCATTTAAAAAACCTTACAGTTGTCCTTCAACCGATCAATATTCAAATTAGAACAATGTTCCATCTGAAAAACATACATATGTTACAGTGCATCAACGTTCAATCTGAACGTATAATTAGAAATACCGCGTGTAGGAAATCACAGTCTCAAAAGTGGTCGTCTCTTTCATTCACGTACGTGAATGCATAAGTGTATTTCATTAAAAAAGTTACATTTTCTGAAATCTAAAATTGCTTCTCCTGAACAGTTTTAGTTTTTGGAGATAGAACCTTGTTTACCCAAGACGACGAGTAGTGCATTGTATATTTTTGGCTTTCTCTTATAAAGTTATATAAACGTATCGTTTAACATTTGAAATTTGAATTCCTGAAATTTAAATAATTTTATTTATTCATTTACAATATATTACACAAGTTATGTAACTAATAACGTTGACTTTCATGCTTCTTCTTCCCTAATGACATCACACATGTAATCGCTTAAGAGATGATGATACACAGTTGTAATTGCGGATGACATGCATAATATAAATCAAGGTCAAATCTAACAAAAAGGAATAAAATTCAGTGTACAAAGTATAACTGCTTTAGAAAATTTGTATAAAAAAAAAAAGTTTAACTCTACAAATAAATTACTTTCAAGAAGATATCCAGCATTTTGGCAGCTTTCAATTATTTTACGTTCACGTTTGTTGTTTTTATTTACAAATATACAAAGTGTTATATTTCATTTATTTATGAACGTTTCCAGTCCTGAATTCAACATCTATTATCTCAAATTGGTTCACAACATTTGAATATTGAATAATAAAGTTGAGAGCTAACTGCGACACTTTCGTCGACTGCTTTGGACATTTCCAATTATCGTCACATTGTCAAAGATGATTAATTATACATCGAGCGTCATATTTCCCACTAAGGACGACTTGCCAATCAACATAACTAGCTACGTATATTGTTTGTAAAGATAAACTTAATATAATCAAAATAACACAGTCAACAAAAGTTTATAAAATAACATTAGGCTCAAAAACTGGAACAGGAAACTGTTGATTGCTTGTATAGAAATGTTTTCTCTGTTTTTTATATTAATTAATTGATATGCGGATGACATAGAGTAACGTTGGGCAAAAATGGCATTATTTCCCAAATCAAATAAAAATGAACAATATTATATCGACTCATATAAATCGTATGATTGCCATAAACGTTGAAGCTATAAATTTTAATGTGTTTTGTTGTTTTCATTGATGTTTAAATTTTCATGAAAATAATAAAATATATTCACTACAGTTCATTCTATTTTTCAAATGCATGGCGCATTTTCGTTAGCTGTCGGCATGACATGCCGTTTGCCTATAATACAACGTATTGTCGTTTTCTTTTTATCACTCAAAGAAAGAAAGGGTTTTTGTTTTAATTCTATTTATTGAAGTGTTTTTGGACACCCAAATTTTTTGATTCCCGTCTGGTGCGTACACAAATAAATCAGAAGGTTTTTCAGAGATGTGGCTGTTTACACGTATTTGATTCTTTTTTTTAGATTTTAGATATTAAATGTTTTTTCAGAAACCTTCACGGATGTGCGCACAACAACTCACCAAAGTTTCTTCGAAATCAGATGAATGTTAAAGAAACGCATAGTCGATAAACAAAAAATCATTCATTTTTATATATATATATATATATACATATATATAGTATTTTTTACCCAGCTTCGCCCAAGATGGTGAACGCTTATATTAGGTAATTACATTTAGACGTTGGCTAGCTAATGCTGAAATTTTAAAATATCACCGTCTACCGTAACTCTTTTGTTACACCCACAAAACAAAGTCCACCAATTGTTTATAATAATGTAAAGATGACAATTTTGTCACCTATACTCTTGTTATGGCTTAGCTGAACTTCCCGATAGACATCTTGTTGATCTGCATTTATTTGTGGGTCGTGCAGCGCCACAAATTGAACATACGATCAGAGTCTTACGCTGATTCTCGATGACGATTCCAGATGCACACCAAGTTGTACGAATTTACCACTCACTTTCTACCAAACCACAAACATGAAACTCAATATTTAACACAAATATCTACGTTCGCATTACTATCTTAACTCTTACTTGCAGAATATATTAGTATTGAGCTGTTGCTAGGCGTTTTCAGTTTTAGGTTAAAAGTTAAATGTTGAGAGTTGAAAATTGCGCAGTTGAACTAACAATTGCAGCCAGAATGGCGTGTGAAAATTCCACGCAGCTAATTTACGCCGTTTGGGAGGAGTTTTTGTGACCGACAAACATACAGATTTCGAGATGTATTTTGTGCTATATAGTAGATATATATATATATATATATTTTCCATGTCCGCTCCCAATGTGGAGCATATGGTCTCCTAATGGAGGTATCTTGACAGATTTTTTTTCTACGAGAACTGCTTGTCACTCAGTTGCTCAACCTCTCTTTTCTTTTTCGAAGAGAGTAGGGATAGAAGGATAGGGCTATGACAGGACTAGTGGTTAGCTAATCGCTCTCGTTACGCCCAGTGAGGATGGGATTGGTGGGAGGGAGGACTCAGACTACGAACAGAAATCCATAAATCGATTGAAAGATCAATCTATGAAAACCGTCCGCACCGGGAATTGAACCCGAGACATCCGTGACCGTAGCCAGCGACGAAACCAACTGCGCCACGGACGCCGACGTATATATATATATATATATATATATATATATGTATAATAAATTGCTTCCCCCTAACCATCCTTGGTCGCGTTAGAATAACAAAGTTAAATAGTTATTAATTTCAATCTCATTATTTGATGTTCAATAATTATTTGTGACGTTTTAATACATTATAAGTAGGGGTCTTTAAATGTAATCAACATTTAATAAATACTAACAAGAAATAAAACGTACTTTTGCAGATCTAGTGTATAACTGAAAAGTGGTGTTTATTTCTTCCCTGGTGCTTGGTGTCGGGTTGAATGGACGATTTGGAGAATACCAAGAGTTGTTTGTCTCCAAGCAGCCTAAGTGAACGTAACAATTCTTCAAGCCGTGTGTTTCACCAACTGGAACAACAAAAAACAACATAATATCGATTTAATATCTCTAAAAAGTTTTTTTTTTGTAATGAAACTATAAAATACATAGACTATCTTTTTGCACGAATGACAGTGACCATCTTCATGAAGTCATCAAAGTTCATGATTCATTACTAAGAATATATCGCTTGCCGTTAGCTGCATTTTTCACATGACGGCAGAATAACAATTTACTTGTAAATAGAAGTTGGTTCCTTCATATCCACCAGTGTATTATGTATATACAGCCGCTGTTTCACGGCCGCCTACAATAACACAATAACGATCCAGAAAAGAAACGAATTCACTCCGCATTCTCTTGGCCTGATGCTGATATGTATGTGACCGATCTTTTAACCACGCACTATTGTACTTAAGAAAAGAAAAGATAGAGAGAAAAAAGTGGAAAATGTAACTTGCTCAGGCAATACTATTATCTACATTTTATAAATTCAAAATAATGGCAATATATATTTTTTCTAATACAGTAATAAAAATATGTAACTGATTTGTAATGGTAAATAGTGTCGTGAAGGTGTTGAACTTCCTAGAAGCCTTCCTAGAATTATTAATGTTAATACGTGTGATCACCTACTTTTTTTCAACTGCAAGTCATTGCAGTAAAGAGGCTAATGGGGATTACAACAGTTTTTAACGCGTTGTTGTTAATAATTACGTTTTTCTTAAGAAATACATTGCAATTAAAGATGTTAAATATTAACAAGAGAAAATGCTTTCCTTAATTGTCTTTTTTCTCTAAATTCAGATGAACAGTTGAAACGTGTTGTAAAATTTTTGAAAGACAAATATTTTCTTGATCTTGTTTAAATCAGTTTTAAATTCAGCCAATCGTTTATAAAATTTACAAAAAATATCTGTGTATGTATGGAAAACATTTACCATTTTAACGAAAAGGGTTCTTGACAAACTGAGCGTAACCTTTGTTCATAAATTGAGTCAAGAAGTATCTACTCACAGTTTGTTTTCATACAAAAGTATAATTTGTGTCACACCTGCGACGAAACAAGGCCAATACTTTACTATGAAAACGAACGAAATGCTTACTCTACGCGACATTGATTACGCCCGGTATGTCGCTGACTTAGTTGAATCAAATTTATGAGGTAAACATTGTATGATAAGGGGCGTAACTAAAGGGTGCACTTATAACTCCTAAATCAGAGATGGCAAATAGGATTTAATATACTTGCCTAAAATATTATAAATTATACTTTGACCCTTTTCCCGTGCCAGCTCTTATGCAGACTGTCTATAAATAAGTTCATTAAATGTATAATATATAAGACATGTTTTAATACAGAAGGGTTTTTCTATACAAAAAATACACAATTTAGATAACTATAGAAAAAGAAAAAATGAGACTAGAAAAGAGAGCATATATTTTTGTACATTATCAGCTACACATTTTACTAAAATGCATACTCAGAAATACAAAATGATTTGGAAATATAGCTGACTTTTGTGCACCCTATTTGGCTGCTCTTCTACAAAAAGTTGGATTCTTTTTAAATATAAGATTTATGTAGAAAAGCACAGTCCATGTATATATTGTTTCTATGAAATTTGATTGAATACGGACTTGAATTTTGTATAGTTTCGCGTGCTATTAAAAAAATCCCGTGCCCCAAAAATATACAGCTTTTGCCGTGTATTATCAAATTTTATGTATGATGCAATACATAAATTTAACATCGTACTAGACGTCAAATTTCCAAAAAAATAATGTCAAACAACACAATACAAATTATGAAATACGGTTATTGACGACTACGATCAGATTATTAACACAGATAGCAAAAATGTTTTCATAATACGCCGATTTACTTTTGGGTTGGTTAACAGCTCTATTTTAAATAGATATATTAGTTTTTATTGTAATCGTTAAACATGATTCACTTAATTACACGGCTATGTTAAGGACAATTATGGCATCTGGTAATCCAAAGGATTTAATTAATTTTAATTATGCAACTTTCTCACGATTGATCAAAAACTCAGCCAATCCAATAAAATTTTAATCTTTAGACTAAAAAGCAAAAATAAGCATTGAAGATGTTATCATTACTTACTGACAAGCAAAAACGATAAAGACGCAGCTAAAATAGCTCAGTACATATACTGTACATTCAGCGTAGCAAAAAATTGTGGATAATTTAAATATAATTAACTAGTCGAGGGGCGCGTCACTCTATATTTGTATATTAATAATGTGCTTTGTTAATCTTTAGTTCAATAAAATCATTAGTAAATGAAATAAAACTATACATCGCGCATATTCTACGATATTCATTTTACAGAAAACAGAACCGGCTTAGCATTGTAAGCAAGTCAATACAAGTATTTGTCTTAATTTATCTAACTATCTGTCTATCTGCAACGCCAATTATATGTACAGTACAAGCATAACATACAAACACACACACACATGGCCTCTCTATCTCTCTCTCTGTTGGAGCATCGTTCGCATTGAGTGAATGTTGGCTAGTAACACTGCAATCTTGTATTTAGAGTGTGTACTAGTTTTCATACATATACACAACGGTGACGCCTACTAAAAAGAATCCTACGTCCTGTTCCACCCTGTACAAAATAGAAACAAATGCAAGAGAGGTTACAGTGTACAAAATAATGATCGTTATACAATGGATTCAAATGTCAATAAACGATTTTTTTTATATGTAATATTTTTTAAAAAAATATCTTACATTACAGCTGACAGTCAATGTGCCAAATATTTTGAAAATTGGAAAATCATACCAGATAAACTCGATGAGAATTTTTATTAGTCACTCATATCCAAGATCACAAATTGAAATTGAAAAAATCTATATTTGATATTGACCTTGCTAGGACTTGAACCAGGGCCCATCTGATAGCTAGGGCAAAGCTCTTACCACCACACCACAGAGGCCGACTATATTATAAAGTTTAATAATTCGAAATTAAACAGAGAAACTAGCCTCATTGGTAAGATATATTAAGCAATATAGTAGGTAGTATTTCATAAATTCAGCTTATGAGAATCCGATTCAGTTTTGTAAAAATAACTGAAATTTATGCGATAGATATCTTTCTATCAATCGTTATAGATAAATAAATAACCCGACTTTGTTTGTATATAATTATATTCTAAACTTTATCTTTTCATTGAATGCTTACTGTTGAATAATTTTTTTTACAGAATAACACAAAAACGAGTTTGACTAAAACATTACATTGATTCTCAAACGACAGTTTGAAGCTTGGGTATTATTATCGGAATAAATATTAATTGTCTGAACCGAAAAATGGTTAGTATATTAAAAATAATTACTTTCAACAATATGGAAACCTTGTGCGAGTAATTTAGTATTAATTAAATTTGTTATTTCGAAGAAACCTTTGTGTAAAGCCAGACCTTATCTATTTCACGAATATATACAATTCATGAATAAAATTTCATCAAATAATAATAGTGTACATTTTGCATGATAGAAATTGTAAATTGCGCCGAAATTTTCATTTAATTTAATAAGAGTTGATTTCATTGTCCAATGGGCCGCGCAGTAAACGAGCTCTGAAATATGTATGTTTCTTAATCTCATTGTTTTTTATAGATTCAGCGACAATTAAATTAATTGTTATTGCATTGGACCCTCGCACGGCTCTTTCAATTGCTAACCAAAGTAACTGGCCGTAAAAGCTAACTTCAGATAAAAACAAACATGGCGGAATAATTGCCATTATAATTACCGCGTTTTGAGAAAATAAATACCTCGTTAAATAGAATAATGTAATTAATATTATGAACGATGAACATGAATGATCGAAAGTGTTCGATTCAATCATTATTATAAAAAACAACAAATGGCTGACCCTTTCATATTTGAAATGTTTTCAAAACGAAAATGTATGAACGGTTATTCTTATAGTTTAGTTTTTTCTTATTAATTGCTAACTGCTAAATGTTAAAAATGATAATTTGCTGCATCCCATACATTAATAATATATAAAAAAAACAAAAAATACCATATAAATACAAGACATTTCCTGTGAATTAAAACTAAGTTTCTTTATAAGTAATTTTTACATTTTTAATCTCTTCAATTAAAAATATAATATACTACCAAATACCCGGCATGAGTTGCAATGCCACTCAAAAAAAAGTGTTTACATTTTAATTCTGTTTATTGAAGTGCTTTTGGATACATAATATTTTTTGTTCCGTCTGGTGCGCACACGAATAAATCAGAAGGTTTTTTTAAGTGTATTCGATTCTTTTTTTTTTAGATTTTTTTCCAGAAACCTTCACGGATGTACGGACAACAACTCACCACAGTTGTTTTGAAATCGGATGTATGGTAAAAGAACGCATAGAGGACAAACAAACAAACAAAAATTCATTTTGATTTAGATATATAGATATAAGGGAGGCGGCTTTTAAGAGTTCGAATGTGAGTGGGATTTGACTATTTTAAATTGTCATTGATATTTCAAAGGTCTTTACAATAATTTTATTCTATATTTTCGAAATAAATATTCAGGGAAATTACAAAAATTATAGGGCATGTCTAAAATTAAGCTTAGTAAGTTCTTCAAACTTATGCCAACATTACGAGCAATTCTTGGTAAGAATTGAACTTGTGTTAATGATTCAAAGACAATCATTCTCATATGGGGTTTTTTCTTAAGTGTTTTCCCCACACAAAGCCTTCAGCTGACAGAATCTTTTTAGATAGCTAACTTAGCTAACTTCCATGCGGGAAAGCGACATAAAGACTAAGTTTGTACCCACCCTAGCACTGACTTTAGCCAGGAAACTAGGAGCCCGCCTCGCGGACTCCACATAATAGTTTCAGTATGAAAATAGAGGGAGGAAAAGAAAAAAAATTCAACGCCCAACAACTTTCCGTATACGCATATTGCTCGACTTACACGGTAACTTGAATTCTGAAAACGCAAAGTAATAATTCAACTTCGATTAAATCAAGATTATCATTTTAAAAATGGTTAATTGTTTCAACAATAATTTTTTTTAATGATTGTGACACTATTCTTATGTACACATTATTATAAAACAAGGAACGTTTACTAGGGATAATTGTACAAAATATAATTTTCTATGGAGTTTTGGCCAATTGATGGTACCCTAAAAAAATACGAAAAAGAGTTAATGATTGGATCTCGTTTTAAACACGAGAGCAAGTCTCGACTATATGATGTAAATTATAAAAATAAACATACCATTTTTTGGAAGGGAAACATAATTTTAGATTGGTTTTAGGTTTAAAAGTGCTGACCTGTCCACTTGATATAAGCCACTATTATATCGACATTTGTTCATTGTATTTTGAGCGATTAAAGTTTAATCAATTTTTGACTGGAGTAACAGTTTTCTTTAGAAAAGTAATAATTCTTCACTTACCTCATTTACTCTTAGTGAGAGATTTTACATAACTGCATATTATTTGCCAGAGAATGTGGGGTAACGGTTAAATGGCCCAAAACCCATTATTATATAGCGGAAGTTAGCCTTTACCCAACAATTAACTAATAATAATAATTCTTACAATTAATAATAATTAAAATGAACTTACGAAATATAATTAAGATCGCAGTAACAACGCGTGCCAAGCCTCTGAACATTTTGACACTAGGAACAATAAATTTAATAAACTTTAACATTTGTAACAAACATTTGTAGCAAACGTTACTGCCGTTGTCATTGTAAAAATATGTAAAATGATAATTTACCTATTTAGGCAGAATAATGCTAACCGATTTGATGACGATAAAGGCCTTCGTGCAATAGTTAGAAACGTCCATTATTTATAATTGCCAAACACAAATTTAGATTTATTATTAAAAAAAACACAACCAGTAAACATTCAATAAACTTTTTTTTAACAATGTTCGTTCCCAATGTGGAGCATATGGACTCCTAATGGAGGTATCCCAACAGAAGTTTTTTCTACGAGAAATACTTGTTACTCAGTTGCTTAATCTCTCTTTTTCGAAGAGAGTTGGAATATAAGGATAGGGCTAGGATATGTCTATTGGTCAATTAATCACTCGCGTTACGCCCTGTTTTTTACGATCGGATGAGTGGGAGAGAATTTTTAGATACTACGAACATCTATGTCTTCAAACAGAAATCCATAAATCGATTGAAAAAATAATTTATGAGACTGTTCCTACTGGGGTTGGCGACCTTGAGCCTTGATTATCTTCCATATTTTATATTTAATCTGACAGTTCTCATTAAACGTATTCTGTTAACATTTTCTATCAGGAATAGATACCGCTCACTGGGAGCTGACATGAGACATCATCACAAAACTTCATGATCCGAATGTTTTGATTTTTTTATCGAATAATCTTGAAAGTTATTGTTATGAAACTCATTATGTATTAGGTTGGTTTTTTCACCTAAGCATTTGATTGTTTGTCATCCATAAATCGCCATGTTTATTTAATTTATTTTTCCATAACTATTAGGGTCAAATATCTAATCAAAAGTTTTTGCTATCTGCTATTTTGCTTCAAACATTCTTTTAGCGGTTATTTGTATGCATGTTTAGCCCTCGTTTCACACCTGCAAACAAATATTGCAAATATTTACTTTATATATCCACGGATTGTTTAATGAGGGAACAACGGACCCTTTCACTGTAACTCATTTTTTTAATAATGTTTTTAAACGGTATTTTACTTATACTGTCAAATGGGTTACCCGGATACTCAGCCTACTAATACCATTGAAATTTCCTTTGTTTTTATTATAGTTAAAAATAAAAATGATTTGGGTCAACATATTGTTTTTTATCGTCATCTTTTCTCATGCTGCCGTTGTCTTCTATTGAAGGTTAGTGACAATGTTGCAGTACATTATTTTAATAAAATAAGGCACGATCGTGAGTGTTAATCAATTTGATGTAAAAACTCTCAATCGGGGTAGTATACAGTATGTTTTGTTTTGTTATGTTTTCAACCCTGCCCCATTATGAAGTTAAATAGTGTATTATACCGCATTGTTGTAAAATATCATGTACATTATTATTATACATACATACTGTCATACAAACAATTATTACAGAAACATTTCTACAGTTATTCATACATGTTAACTTGCATATCATAATGAGGAACGCCATTTTTCCATACTCTACGCTCTACATTAATGTACTAGAAACCGCCGTGAAGGCCTGTTCCAATATAATTTACAAATAATGGGTTCGAGGTTTATTAGTTGAAAACGGTGGGTATTAGCCATCTGTATTAACTTAAAAAATATTATCATTCGATTTATGATCTATAATCAGTGGCGGCTGGTAACAATAGAAACAGATGGGGCCAGGAGCAAATTTTTTGATTTTTTAATTAAACTAAACATAATATGTCTTCTACATAATATAATGACATGATCAAAACATAATAGGTTTTCAATAATGACATGGAAAAATGAATATTCGATTAAACATACTAAAAACAATAACCCAGATCAAAAAGAAGAAAAAATAAGAAGATAATCAGATTGCGCGCTATGTAAATACTACCAAAGTGATGGGCCAGGTTAAACTGGCTTGAAACGTTGCACGTATGCAATGTGTTATGCAGTTATAAAATAGAGCTCGTACTATATCGCATTATACAATATAACCAAAAAATACTGTAGTATTTTTTTAATAAACGTGTTGGTAACAATTTTAAAAATGTTATTTCAAAATATTATAATTTGGTTAATAATTAGACTATAACTATAAATTTGAAAAGCAAGCAGCGTAAATAAATATTAAACATTTTAAAGTGTCTAGGATTACTGGAATAAAATTATGAAATCGTATGCGGAAGGGCCCGCGGCAGATGGCTCCAAAACGACCTCTAAATTTTAAGAGAACACAGAGCCAAAGATATGTATCCGCATTTGGGCATCTTGGCATTCACGGCTGGCCCGCGGCAGTGACAATAGTCATAGCTCAAAATGTATGCCGCGCCGCGCCACACCGGTCACTGATGTTCTCACGTTAAACTATTGCCTTTACATAAATACTAACTAATTAATTGATGACTATCAATTTTAAAAATGCATGTATCCAATTATTTGTATATTAAATTTAAAGTTTTTTAGTCGTATTCATTTCGAATACTTCATTTAAATCATTTTTGGGGCCCGGGCCCTGTGGCCCCTAAAGATGAGCCGCCACTAATCAAGTTATAAATTCCTCTGAATAACACTTTTTATGTATATTTATATAAATAGTTAAGTATTATATTCCTGTAATTAGAAGATCAATTTCGTAAAATTACTTATAGGAAAAGCAGATGGAATCAGAATCCCTTGTCATAGCAATTACTCGAATTAATATGGCAGTTTTTTATTATTATAATGACCTTGATCTGAAAAAGTACCGTCAAATGGGGTTACCCTGCCTACCGATGGGTGTTTTTGCCTAGTCCATTTTATTTTTATAAATCTGCTAACAAAGTATTAATTTTAAAGTGTGTATAAACGATTCATGTATGATATTATAAAGATGTCTAACGCTGGAACCAGTTAATACTGCAAACTGTGTCTAATCTCATTTCACATCAGTTTTACGCCATTTTAGTGGACTCCGAAAATCCAGATTGGAGAGTGATTTTTCCAAACTTTAGGTTGTATCTAAAAAACTATATGAGATAATCTTCTAATAATCTATCATGTGACTTATTGATCCCTTGGGAATAATTTAAGCGTTTATTTTGTTAAATTTGATTGATTTTGACAGTACATAAGTCACCAGACAATGTAATAAACGAAATTTAATTATGCTATGGGGTTACTTTGCCTACATTAGGGATGTCAAAAACATAGATAGTTAGGTATATTACTATTTAATTAAATACGATTTTATTTAAATTAAATAGGTATTTAACTACAATTTGAAAGTAAATATTCGAAGCTTTTCGTTTTTAATAATTAACATTTAGAACATTGAATTTTGTTTCGGGGTAAAATACATATTTTTTGACGAATGCTGTTATTTTATTTTTCATTAAACTTCACCATACTTCATTTCATTGAAGCCAGATATTTTTGTGTGCGACCTATGTGTGTGACGAATTATCTACCTTATTATTTATTAGTTTTTTTAAGTTTAAATTATTAATAATTTAAATAATTCATAAATAATTTTAATTCATTTTTTATTTGCATATTAAAATATTTTCACAAGATAGATAAGTAATAAATTGGCATCATTTGCGATGTAGATTACTCATTAGATATTAAAAATGAAAACCAGAAGCAATAAAATCCAAATATAGAAAAGCAATATAAATGTGTACAAACAGTAACCAGTCACCTTCTTAAAATTTGCCAAATGGCCAAAATGATGATTCTAATATTTCCAAAGGTCGAAGTGTTTTTAAATATATAATGTTTTTAATGAAACTTTTCATTTTTGGTTACCGTATAAAAGTAAAAAAAACAGGCGAGGAAAATAATTCATCAGTTTTCTTAGACCGTGCAAAAAATACCGTGTAAAAAATCACCCAAACGTATTACGTCTAGTGGCATCATAAGAAGAAATGTATGGCGGGCTTATACAATATTTTTTAACGATTTTTAAATTTTAATTTTTTTGCTTTATCCAGCAAGACTCAGCATACTTTTTGTTGTCTTATTATTTCATGTTTTACGATAAGCTATTAGTTCTGACAGCTTTATTATTCTTCATTGTGTACCTACCTATTCTTTAATTTTGCTAAAAATTTAATTTTGTTTTAAGTTATTAATTTAATTTTTATTGTAATGTACAACCCTGAAAAATTAAAATGTATGATTAAAATGTATGAAAAATTAAAATAAACGTGAACCGGGGGGTATATTTGTCGACGAGCCAATAACTATTGACAGACAACTCTGAGGTAAAATGTTTTTAGATGACCATCAAATATCAACATTTGGTTACATTTACCTACCCAGGTATGAAAATTTTATGTCCGAAATCTTCATTAAATTGGGGTAGGCAGAGTAACTCCATCGGTGGGGTTACTTTGCCTAATTTTTATTTAAAAAAAAAAAGCAGCTCCTTTATCATGATTTTATATTCATAAACCGTAAATAATGCTATTCTTAATTCAAACAATTGAATTAAATATAATTCAATGTACGTTTTATTACAAAAAATTGAAAGTAACCCCATTTGACGTTACCTAATTATTAAATGTAAGCTGCAAATATGATAAACTTAAAGCTAACTTCATACAGGTACTTGTCAGTGCTGCTATTAATAATATTAATTAAAATAAATATTGTTGATTATTTCTGCTATAAAATAGAATCTGAAGTTTATATTTCATTTCTTGACTGTTTTTAACCAATAATATTTTTTTATTTTTAATTCATATTATTTCATTTTTTCAAAGTAAAATAATTTGTAAAGGTAATTTTATTTCAGTGAGTAAAGGAAAGGAAAGCTTTGCCTGTGTTGTGGCAACTCTACGATCATTCGATTTTCAAGTGCACGCGAGTGAGTGACGCGCGGCTTTAGCGTATAAACTTGGCATATCTCATAAAATGCACCGAACGAAATATTCTATTCTTATTTTATAGTTTATCGGTCTTCACGTTTACATTCTACTTCATGAATTTGAAAATGCCTGTTATATACCTTTAATGACATAATTTTATATATGAACTCGAAATATGTCAGAAATAACTCAGCTGTCATGTATGAGTAAGTATCATTTATTATTTAATAATCGTTTCGATTATTTTGTTGTTGTAAACAATGTCTCCATGAACTGTTATAATATTTTTTTGAAAATGATTTTCCTGTATGAAACGTTTACTAATATCTTACGTTCTTTATCACACAACGCGGTATCGAGGATCATTGTATTTTGTGGCGAGTGAAACCAAATGTTCTATATAATGTGTGTTTAATAATGCGAATGCAATATCCGAGTATCAACATGTGAAAACATTTCACTGTAGTGTTTTACGGTTCATGGTTTTTACGGTGCTTCATAATAATGCCCAAAACTAAAAATCTTGTTTGCAATTATTGAAGGTTCAGTTTCCATAACTCCTAAAATGGCGAAAATCGGTTTATCCAAACTGTCATATTTGCGTCAAATTGGCGGGGAAACCTAATACTAAACTCTTCTATAGAATTCAGAACATGGATATCTAAATAATTTATTAGCTTGGATTTAGTATTTATTTTTATACATTTTACTATCAAGAATTAATAAGTGAAGTGACTAATTTCTATTTTAAAAACATTTTTTCTTGGTCCATATTCACTCATTATGAGAAGCACATAGTCATCATGGGGCGTTCTAAGACTGCCAATCACCCGCCAATTGATTAGTTTTTTCTCACCAAATGTTGGCATTATTCTGTTCTGTCGAGTACACCCTATTGGTACTAACCTATAATTATCAGTAACCTACGGTTAAATGAAAAGGCAAGCAGGTTAGAGGCTTTCCAGAGACATACCCAACAAGTTCCTAAGTCTCTCCAAGACTGCTGATATATCAAAGTGCTTGCCACTTGTACTGTTTCCTAACCTTCAAGAGCGTCACAAAATTAAACCCCCTTACCCTCAAGCGTCGGATAGACAAAATCTATTCTCTTAGTCGTCTTCAAATGCAATGTTCGCTTCTGTAAAGCAACACTGATAGAATGGAAGCATTGAAATAATAGTTCACTCATGATAAAGCAATTCTTTGTATACCACACGGCACAAATTTTACAAAAGACGAAAAAACTAAGCACTATTATTGCATTAAATCTATATTTTTTTCATACACCTCCATCATAAAATTGTCCTATAAACCAAACATAATTTTCACATTTGCTCTTTTTATTCTCATCTATTATAGTAACATAAACGGTGGCTTACGATTAATTGCTTTTATTTTTTAACTTGAAAAACAAAAAATCGTTTTTGGGATGCGAAATTTTGCTAGATTGCATGTTTTTTCATTGAATATATTAAAAATTGATTTTTGTCAAAGTTGCAGAATGCTAGGTATTCTTTTAACATGAGCGTTATGTTCTGAAAAGTGTACAACTGCATGTGTCATACAGTCGGTATTGAATTGAATGTGGCTCTGAAATATATTGAATTACATCGTCGGCTGATTGTCGTGTTATTCAATTGTAACCTTTGATTTACAGGCCTGTTGGAGTTGGCACACCGGGAATACCAGTCCGGTGACTACGACAGTGCTGAACACCATTGCATGCAATTATGGCGTCAAGAAAATGCAAACACAGGGGTACTGCTCTTGCTTTCATCGATACATTTCCAATGCAGGCGCCTGGACAAGTCTGCTCATTTTTCAACATTGGCCATCAAGCAGAATCCACTTCTTGCAGAAGCTTATAGGTATTGCTTATTTGTAATACATATATAACATTATTATCAAGTTCAAATTTTTCTCATTCTCGCTTGATGACATATTAAGTGGAGGGCTTGTGGGCATTTGCTCTCTTACCCTAGTTGCTCATACACAAGTGAAACTGTATAACAATAGAGATGGAGAAACATCCACCGCCTGACTACCCATAGATTTAACATAGTTTCAGTGCAAAATAAGGTTAAATGATTGATTAAAAGATATTATGTCTGTTGTCTGATGTTTTCCACCAACTTGTATTAATGCAAATATTTATGTCCTGAAATGCACTTATTCCATGACATAAACCTTTTTTCTTGAATTATACATATCTTTTCAAATTTATTTCTTTATCTCAGTAATTTAGGAAATGTATTCAAAGAACGCGGCCAGCTACAAGAAGCCCTGGAAAACTACCGTCATGCGGTGCGGTTAAAACCTGACTTCATAGATGGCTATATAAACCTTGCAGCCGCATTGGTGGCAGCTGGAGACATGGAGCAAGCAGTGCAAGCATACATTACAGCTTTGCAATATAACCCTGTAAGTTTCAATTTAAAACAGTAAATTTCTCTTTTGCACCTGTTATGTCTTAAAAATATAATCAACTATGAAACAAATGTCATGCCTGATACCAAAAGTGTGTTATGATTGGTCTGTAAATCATGTTCTCTCTCATTGTATGCTCTATGTAGACTTCTAAGGAATTTATATAAAAGCTTTTTTTACAAATATTTGTCGGTCACTCAACTTTCCTTCTCAGTGACGGTAAGGATGGAGCTAGCAATTAAATATTGGAAGGTCCATTCATAAAGTTGTTTATTCATAGTTTAATTATTAACAAAGCATTTGGAAAAATTTTTGAACTACAATATTTATCTTGATTTTAAAGATTTCTCAAATTCAGTGCTGAAAACGCCCGTAACTCCTAATCTAATGCACATAATATTATTTTGCATGTTGGAATTTCTGCTTCCCAAAACACCTTAACAAGTCCCTGTGTTTCTTAAACCCACAGCACGAAACTATACATCAGTTAGAATCGTATTGATGTACTCCTGGTTGAGCTAGTGGTGAATGTGTTAACTTTAATATGTCGCTTACAGCAAAAATTTCTTTTTTCAGGAACTGTATTGTGTGCGGAGTGACTTAGGAAACCTACTAAAAGCCCTCGGAAGACTCGACGAAGCAAAGGTATGATACCTTTCTGATAACATCCAATGCTTATTTCTGTATCCAAATGATTTCTTTCCATTTTTTTCTTTTCTTTTTGTATACTTAAATGTTTTACAGAATTCTTTTTTACTACTATTCAAAGACTGTCGTACCGTCATAATTTCAGAAAGATAAATAGCTTTGGGCCGTATTATCAAATAAGACATGGATGATGGTATATTACAATGTTTGACAACAGTGATTGTAAAATTATATTCTCGGATTTTATTATCCTTCAAAGTTATGCAAATTATCATCCATTGCTCATTTGATAGACTTTGTATGTTAATCAACAGAATCAAAATTACCTAAAATGGCTATCTAAATTATTATAACTGAATAAATAAATATTTACACTTATGAATATACCATTGGTGTATATTTAATAATCCACTGAATGTTATCGTGGATTACTTTAAAAAATAATGATTCTTCAATTCTATGTTGTGATTCACGATTTAATGCTGGTGGTGTTTTGATTCTGTTGATTACTTTTATGTTATTTGGCGTAATATGCTGTTGGCGTAAATTATTTCATCCAAAATTGATTTGATATTGCAAATCAATTTTTCACAGTACTGTTTATCCTTGAAATATTCAGTAAAAAAACATGCGTACATTATAACGCTTGAAGAGAAAAATTGTCATTTTATTTTGTTGTTTTTGTAATTTTGGTACAAAATCAAACAAGCCGTTAACAGTGGTCGGTTGAATCAACTTACTCTTCAAAATAATCATATTGTCTTTCAATCATCAATTTTATAATGAAAGCTTTTTATAGTTTCACACACTATTTCATTAATAATAGAATTATTATCTCATAGTATTTCTATTGTTATCAAAATATAATATTGTGTCATCAATGATATAATATAATTATGTTTTCTTCGCATATCTTTTCATTGATTGCTGCCAAAAATTATGTTTATTGAAGATAGTTTTGTTAATTCTATGTAAAAAAAAACAATGAACATTTTTCTCTTCACATTTGAAAACAATCTGTAAACTTTTTATTGAAATTTTACACATTGAAGCGTAATTTGTTTCAATTAGAAATAATTATAGTTTGTGTTTTATTTTCAGATTGTTGTACTATGATTAGTTTATTGAGAGTTATTTTTACAATTGTTTCCAGTAATAATGACTATAAATCATGCACTTGAATTACTATTGTTAATTCAAATTATAATATAGTTATACTCTTCAACTGCAAATTGAGATTTTTTTTTTCATACCTGGAAAACAATTCTGAAGATATTCTCGATGTTAAAGCTTAATGCTTGCCAGCCATATAAAAGATTTAAATTATTATTTTTACGACAATTATTTCCAAAAAGACTAATAGACATTGATATTTTACATAGCCACCAATAAAATGAAAAGTAAATTTATTCACATTATCGATTTTATGAAACATTTAGATTTACCAAGAGTGTCATTGAATATATTATATAAACACCTTTTTATTCTATAGTATAGTGAATTCCACTTGCTTTGCTAATATAGTCTCTTGAAACTTTACAATATTGATGGCAGCTAATTAATATTTCTCATTGCGAATAATTTGGCTGAAAGTTCTCCGTCAGTTACCTATCTTGGCCATCAGTGAGGTGTTATATTCTTTCAAAAGTGTTGCTTGCTGTTCCAATTCTGTTGCTGTCTTCACGGAGACCGCAACTGAAGTATTTCACAATGTCCAATCTTTTGAATGACGAGTCTTTATTATACAGTTGGACATTTTTAATCCTTGCAAATTCACGTTAACTCCGGATGTTTTTTTTTTTTAAGTTTCTCTGTAAATATTGTCGCTCTTCAACAATGTCCGCCAAGAGCACTTAGTTATTAATTTTCACTTCATATTAAGACATAATTCGTGCTGTGTGGAACCGTTCTTTCAAATTTTCACTCTCAACACTAAACTCTTCTATATTACACACATAAGGTTTTTTTACCAATTCACACTGAATTGGTATGGAAACAATAATAAAGTAAAACACAAGGTGTGTCATGAAAGGCTACAACAAACAAACAAACTGCATTGCAATAAATTCCGCTTTATGCAAGAAATGAGTCAATATCATCAATTAATTATTAAAATATCGATACTGAATATCAACTCAATAGTATTAGTGAATACACTACTACCATAGACCATTTTAAATTCACTTAAAGTAGTCAGACAATCGATAAACTTTATATTACTAAAATAATTCAAATATCCCTATGATATAGTTTTTCGTTAGGTGCGATTATCAAACAACTCTTGTTTTCATTTGTCTTCAATGAAATACGATTACATAGTAACAATAATAGAAATCTTTTCATTTAAAGCTTTTCTGCATATATATATATTTTTCACACTTGTATTACAAATACATTCTTGTCATCATTTTACTGAATATAAAATTTAATAATAAAGTGAAGGTTCTATGCTTATTGAAATTAGTATCAATGTATTTTTTCCCAATTCAGGATCCATGCAGGATTGGGGAGAGCAAGTATTGTATTATTATTTATTTTGAACAGGATAAAGGAGCTGAAATCAGAAGTGAAGTCGCTGGTTGTTTTTCTGGCTTCTGTACTTTTTTTTTTTTATTAATTTGAATCTAATTGTTGTTGTAATTGTGTAGTATTTGTCTAAATTCCATATCTTTCTTCATCGGGCTTAAATGAAAATTATTGTAATGAATTTCAAAAAAATTTAAATATAATTATAAAACTCGACTCCCTTTTGAAGAACAGATATAGAATTAAGAAAATAAAAGCCCACCTTCTTTCTGAAATTATCAATGGACACTCGTCTGATATTATTATTTGTATTTTAAACTTTCATTTAAACTATTTCCTTGGCGTTATTACTACATACATTTCTTATTGTTTTTTTTTTTATGATTATGATTGAAAATTTACTTTTTTTGCGATCTCCTTTTTCTTTTTTATTATAAATATTATTTCCCCATAATGTGTTACTTATCAATAATTATTTTTTACATTTATTATATTTTCTTACAGTGTATAAATTATTTTCTTTATTTATTTAAACAATTTTAGTTATCTTTGGACAGATATTCTAGATTCAGAAATGTTATTCTAAGAAAACTTAATAATAGTAATTGTACTAGCTCTTGTACCTAATTTAGGAGGTTAAATACTATGATTTACATATTGACTTCACAAATTGAGTCATATCTACGACCGACTGACAGGTTTAATTTTATTATAAAAATACCTTGAGTAACTATTGGGTAATTAAATATTCATTTTTTGAAAATTATTAAGATCAATTATGATGTTCACTTGAAACGACATCGGATAAAAATATGTATTGAAAATATATGATTACAGAATATCACATTTTATTAGGCGAGATTGTGGTAGAGAATTCTGGTCTCTAGAATTCTCAAGATATGGAAAATATTTTACAATGGATTCCACAGTTACTTTTAAAATCTATAACTCCATTATTACAAAGTTATCAATTTTATTATTATATTGATAAGGTAACCATAAAGTAACCACTAAATCCAATAAAAATATTAAACAAATTATTTCTTTTTAACATTCTCAGCTTCAAAGAGCCTAGACTGTGCTGAACAGCTAACAGCACAGTGAAGATCCATGTCCAAACTGGAAGTAAAAGCTTCTAGATAAGTCTCTCTTTGAAAAATAAAAATGAAGATTAACAAACTTCATACTGCAACTAACAAGTCTAATATCAGAATAATAGTATTCTAGTTACTTTAAAATTAATAACACCTCCATTCCCTGCATAAACAATTTTATTAATTTCAATATGCTTTTCTCCATATGCCAATCACATTTATGATTCTTGACTATAATTTTAATGTGTAAAGCAAAATCAAACATATTTAACTTGTTTTGAAACAGAAATAGCGATTCTGTAAATAAAAATTCTCAACAGTTGCTCTAGGCATTTTTAATCAGTCAAAAGGTGTCAGATGCATTAGCACTTGTTGAATTTCTTTGTAATAATAAAATTATTTTTACACATTACGAGTTATTCCTGTTTTACATGAAAATAGTTATTTATCATGTGCAAATCAATCTCGCAAATTGTGATTTATTTATTTTTGAACAGTAGTTTATTTTAATCCGCCAAATCTACAATGATAAATATGTAGGAAACAATAACTTTTATGTTAACTTTTGGTTAACTTAGTAGAGAGGTGGTATATTTATTAAAATATTTTTTTTTGTTCCGATTCCACAATTATATCAAATGACCAGGACCGCTTATCTAAAACATTCACATCGTAAGGTGAAAATGTTGGCGTTGAGCAAAATCAGTGCTAGAAAAAACTTTATTAGGGCCTTAGAAGTTTATACTTTATCAATATTTAAGGTCGATGTAGTATATATAAAAAATATTTATTGCCATGAAAAGAGAATTTAAAATTTTTGAGGTTTTGTAAAAAAAAAAATACCGTTCTTGCGGACAAATTAAATGAACAAATACATCATATTTTCATAAAAATAAATCAATATGAATAATAAAAAAATATCTATCTCTATTGTGTACCTAAGTCAAAGCCTGGTGTGAAAAGCTTGCAATTCAAATACAATATGTATAGAGATAATTTTTAACAACACACCATATATTATTAATTCATAGTTCATTTTATTAAAAAGTATTGTCAAATTTTATTTGTGGCTTCGTACTATCCTTCCTCCAATCAATGGATGTTAAAATTACAGCGATATATATACAATTAATTGTAATATAACAAATTTTTTCACTGATCATCACTGCAGAAATCAAGCAATCATATACATATCATGTTAAAACATGTTTAATATAATTATGAACAATTCTTTAGCTAATTTCATGGATTCATTGGCTCAGGTAATCTTTTCAAATCAAACGTAAGAAAGTATAGATTACAGTTACTGTCAAATTGTAAAATAAAGCCTGTACAGTATTTAAATATATAACATAGTTTATTCAACATTAAAAATATACTTTTATTATTCTTCATGTATCAGTATATTTTACCATATAAAATTTAACAACATAGTATTCCTTTTATTAATTTCACAAATTGTATTTTTATTTCTACAGTATCGAAAAAAAAACATTTCTAATTTCATTGTATTTTTATAATATCAGAGATTAGATGTTTGGAGAGTCTCCATCTTGGCATAACCTGCATTATGATTCAATCATTTGGACAATGGACGCCACCCGGCCATTCTGCTTTCGGAAAGGTAAAGTAGATTGCTTCCCTGTTCCAACCCCCAAACATAATGGGTTCCAGATGTTACCATAAGACACCAAGAGATTTAACAACTTTTCGCATTGTTTTAGTTCAAGATTTCTTTCTATGGATGCGGTTATTTATGTCAATCACACTTAGGCGTAGTCTTTTTGAATTATCCAAACAAACAAGAGTATGCCTTTTATGTCATATATATTTTATATTTAGTATATCTTAGATATCCATTATACCAGATATATATAGTTTATATTTTGTCAGATCAACTTCTGTGTTAATTTTGAATGTGCGTATACTCCTGATTGTTTGTTGTACAAGCTTAATGGCGTAGAATACAGTTTATTTTTTTATTTTCAGGAAAAATAATTGCAGTCGTCAGTGTTGGATATGTTTTGATTATTTTCACTGTGTTAGAGATTCTTCCAGATATGGGGCATTATTTTTATTTTACTTTGGAAGTTTACTGGTGGCAATTTTCTGTAATGTATAAACCTGTAAACATTATTATTTATAGACTAAGGCGTAGATTTCTTATGCGTAACTAATGTGACACATGATAATACTAAGCTGATGTTATAATAATATAATTTCTTATATCGACACGCCCCATATCGTTTAAGCTCTGCAAATTTATCAATCATAGAAGAATATTGAAGATTAGATAGTTCACTTTGTATTGTTGAATCTCAGATTTTATAATATTGTTATACGTCTTAATTGCTCCGTCCTTTAATACATTTGATTATGTAACAATTGTATATCTATTGTCAGTCGATAAACGAAATTGAGTACGTAATTCGGGCATGTCTATATAAAGATATATCTTATAATATTCATTGTATTTCGATTAAATCTTTTTCAATCTAATTTTACAAATTAATGCAACAATTGACCGATGATAACCATATCATTGACAGACATGCTTTATTTTTCTGCAACATATCCTCAACTATACTTGCAAACTGTTTTTGACAATTATTATGTAAAAAAGAGAAATAAATGTTACTCACTGTTTTATATTTTCGATTGAATTTTATAAAATAAATTTTTATATGATTAAATACCTTGTTGGTGTAAAATCCAATTAAATACATTAATTCCATTCAATTGTAACAACTGTTTTTCTCTCTACAACATTGTATTTAAATTTAGCTAAATATTTTGGATATTAAGCCAACGATATGATCCATATACTTCAATATTGCCATTATCACATTTACTCATTAATTAAAAACAATTTACACAGTAGTATTTTTTTAGATTATTTTAAAGTTTCCCACTGACAATGTACAATTTTTTTCAATAAATCAATTCAGAGCTAAAACAGAGCCATACTGCAGAACTTGTCATATTAGCTAAAAATCAAATACTTCATGAAGATGATCAAATTAACACAAGATTTAAAGTATGATTAGTTTTGTACCTTTTCCATTGGTTATGAGTTGCTTATGCAAAATACAAAAATACATTGGAACAAACCATTTATTAATTTCATCTGCTAAGTATTATCAAAACGTTCACTTGTGTATTGATTTATGTTATATGTAAAAAATGCGTAATTATCTGTGAATATGTTTCGGCAATTTTCCTCAACTGCAATGGCGGCTGCTAAATTTTTCTTTTTGTTGTTCAGGCGTGCTATCTAAAAGCAATAGAAACAAGACCGGACTTTGCGGTCGCATGGAGCAACTTGGGTTGTGTTTTTAACTCACAAATTGAAATATGGCTTGCGATACATCATTTTGAAAAGGCCGTGGCTCTGGATCCCAATTTCTTGGACGCCTATATCAACCTCGGGAATGTGCTGAAGGAGGCTCGGATATTCGATAGGTGAGTTAATTTTTTACTATCAATTATATGGGCTGCAAATTTTATTTATAATTGAAATTTGTAATATATTTATCTACAAATATAAGAAAATGTCTTGTACTTCGGGTAAAATGATATATGTTGGAATTATGTCAGTAGCACCACAGAATAAATCCTATGGATGGACTTCCTGGGCTTGAGACAAGCGGGGCTAACTTTTTGACACTCGTGTACGATTCTTTTCATAAAACAGTATGTTTTTACATATATTTCGTAAATGAAATTAAGCATCAATTTTATTTATACCAACCGATGATAGTTATCCGGGTTTACGAGGAATCCATTTATATATTGTTACAATACTGGCAATTCTAAGTAAACAGTAAATGAAAATTTCAGTTTCTAGTTTCGGAATTTTATGTCACATAGATAATTATCGTATCAAAATGTAGATGGATTTATGTTGATCTGAAACAAATAAAGTTATTGATTAACTTATTGACTACCATGATCGACTATAATTGATTGATATTTTTGTAGCTATCGTACCGAAGTCGATTATGGTCAATTAGTGAAAATATGTTGGACGCCGGCCTGCATTCCAGCGTACCACACATGCGGCGAGCACATGTGCAATTCTCCGACCCTTTTGTCGTATCATAGCTTATACCAGAATGCACCCATTTCACTAAATATAATATTTTTAGTTATCCTTTTTACATTGCGGTAGCAAGTCCCATAATCCCTTAAATTAATTACTACGGCATTTAAAATGTCGAGACAAACAAGAATGAGAGTGGATATAGTTCATTTTTTATAATTTCGATTCGGATGCAGACTTAATTCCATCGTGTAGTGATTCAATTGTCAGTGATGATGAATACGACTATTTTATTGATGACATGATAGCTTTATTTTAAAAGAACAAGAAAAAAAGTGAAACCAGGTGGTTTTGCAGGTGTTGTGTTCTTCCTCTGCACCCTGCTGTGTGTGAAACCAAATATCAGTCTCAAAACTTATTAAGTAAGTCTAATAATGTGTACTGAAAATTTCAAATTTTTATCTTCAGTAGTATTTTTTTTATATTGCAAGAATCTGCAAAATGTCTGATTTTTGCTAATTACACAACTAAACTTAATTAAGAGTCAATGAGTTAATACACAAACAATTTTTTATTTTTTTTTACCATGTCCGCTCCCAGTATGGAACATATAGACTCGTAATGGAGGTATCTCAACAGAAGCTTTCTACGAGAACTGCTTGTTACTCAGTGGCTTAACCTCTATTTTTCGAAGAGAGTAGGGATAGAAGGATAGAGCCAGGACAGGACTAGGGATTAGCTAATCGCTCTCGCTATGCTCTGTTTTTAAGGGTTCTGTTCGAGTGGGTGGGAGGGAATTTTAAACATCACAAACATTCACGACTACCAATAGAAATACATAAATCGATTGAAAAATAATTTCATAAAACGATCCGCACCGGGACTTGAACCCGAGACAACCATAGCCAACGGCGTTAACCACTGCGCCACGGACTCCGACACGAACAATTGCCTGCCTATAAATCTGCATCAATAATAATTATTACCGATAACATAAATTGCTGCTTTTGGCAAACTGGTATAATAAATGCACCTACCGAGTTAAACCGAGATATCCAAGAATCTCATTACTTATCAACTTCTGCCAGTACTCGGATGATATTGTACTTGTGCCTAGATACAATCGTCTGTTTTAGTTTTGTTATGCTGATAACATTCAACAGCTGGAGACTAACTACGCTATTTATTTGCAATGCTATCAAGATCAGCTTGAGTTAATATAAATACCCCATTGCTCGGCTGTGATGGCTAAGCATTGCTTTAGCCTTCTCATTCACCTCGGTGGGTGTGACAGCAGCACTTAAATTAATCATCGCTAAACGATCAGTATATTTAATTTCTTTTTTTATATATACTCAGAATTTTTATAACTTTCATGATCTTTTTCTATTTTTTTTTTTTTTGATTTATTTTATTTGATGATCATTGCGGTGCAGTGGCTCTCAATGTGCTGTGTATTTGCATTATATTTTTATCTGTAGAAATAATTACAGGTTTTGTTCACAAAATTTTACTCAATATAATGATTGAGCGTTTCATTCCCAGCTATCTTTTACGACATAATATTTGACATCACATACAGCTAATAATTGCCAATACTTCATATCTTTGCTGTTCTGGAAGAAAACACTAAATCGAAAAAATGACATATTGAGTTAGTTATACCAAAGTTGAATACATCAATTAATAAAGAATTTAATAGAATAAAAATGTGTACATCATTTTAGTGTTAGGACCCGTTCTAATTAAGAAGTCAGCATTTATACCTTATTTCTGATGTTTTTCTCATAAGTTGGTAATCCTTGCCTACTTTGTGAAATTGGTTATGATTAATTGCAATACTTAGTGTACAAATGTCTCAATTGTACTTTACATTTACATTCAAACAAAATAATATATATTAATCCAGTGGCTTCCAACCGGGGAGGCGTCAAAATTTTGTAATTAAAAAATAATTTCCATACCATAATATCTAAAAATAAATGAAACTTCATATCGTAACATAACAGTAAAAATTCAGTGAATGAATGTTTATTTTACTCATTGACGAAATATACTCTTTTAGGCAGCATTTTTGAACAGAAAATTCCGTAGGTAATTAACAAAAATAATCAATGTCGAGGCAAAAAGAAAAAATTGTTGTGACTAGATTTTTTTGACATATTTCAAGAAAAAGCCCACTGGACTCTACATTATTAATATTAAATATAACATTTGTAAATGACAAATTGCGAAAATATAGTACACATTTTTCAAGAAATTGTATTTATATATAAAAAATTTGCACCTGCGGTGCTATATCCTTTGCCAGTCTGGTTTAAGATTTAAAATAAATAGTAATGAATTTTAAAGATACCCTTAATCTAACACAATTGTAAATATTAAATCATTTTTAGAGGAAAAATAGTGGGGGGCAGCAAAATACCCTAGCTACGCCACAAAATCTAGTTATTATTCTGTTAATTATATTTATCAGTTTTTTTAATAAAGTTTTTATTATTTAAAACGTGTTTATATTATAATATGGATTAAAAAAATTAAAGGTAGGGAGGCGTGGAAAAATATTTTTTTAAGGGAGGCGTAGCATAAACGTTGGAAACCGCCGTATTGATCTATTTAAGAAATTATCAAATAAACTTTAGTCGAATATTTAAGAATCATCCTTACAACTAGTGCAGCATTTTTTTTAAATTCTCACAGCTTTGATCTTGGCAAAGCTCCAAAAACATAGACTTAACGAAATCCAGTCATGTTCAATCACTGGTCAATGGCCCAAATAGGGCCATCTGAAGAATTAGATGTGTTTCTTCTACGGCATCGTTCTGTAATCTCCCAATAATGCATAACGAATAAATGTTCTATCATAATGTGCTCGTAATTTTTTTTAGACCAAGAAAAAGTGTTACGCCCCTTTCGCTGTCTTACATTGTTAATGCATGTTAGCAAACTGATGCAGATTTTTTTTACCGTTTCAAAGTTTTATACTAAAATATATTGGGTAAATATTTGTGATGTCCCTCACCCAAAGTTGGCCGCAAATAATTTCCTCAATTAACCTAAGGTTTTTTTTATGTGAAGATATTGGAGGTAAAACAGTGTTTCCAAAACCATTTAGTGGTTTCCTTCTCAAGGGTTAAAATCAAACCTTGTAAAAAACATGATACCATGCTGTTTACTTATATATTATATGCTATGACAGGAAGTTGATTACGATTAATCAGCACATATAGTAGTAAAAAAGCATTTAAGATCTTAGGCATGAGTATCTGCAGATTTTTTACCTCGAGGTTACCTTTAGTGACTTTATTAAATTCTACATAATATTATCTCTAATTTCTGACGCATTGTCGATTCACTGTAATACCGAACATATACTTACTATCAAATTTGGATTATTGAGATTTTGTACACTTCCACCTATTTTGTCACTAACGACCCGGGTTTCGCCTTTCGGCATCTTCAGGCATTCGTGCGCTTCGAGTACATTCGTGCGATCGAATGCCTGAAGATGCCGAAAGGCGAAACCCGGGTCGTTAGTGACAAAATACATGGAAGTGTACAAAATCTCAATAATGCAAATTTGATATTGAAATTCCATCATGCACCCTCAGTCGATGTCTTAAATTATATACTTAATAAATGATTTTAAAAAAAAAAGCCGTTATACATCGTACAGTATCGTATTCTATATTGGTGATCCCTGATCGTTTGGCCTTTGAAATCCGTTGACATTTGATAATGTAAAATATTTGGGAAAAAAATGTTCCGAGGTTGCCAGAGACGAATTTTTGCAACATTTATTTAGAATAAAATGAATCCCCAATGTCAAAGACGTCACCGTGGAAATTAATTATGTGCCATAAACTAGCATGCCGTATTATAAAAATGTTGACCGTGACTTCGCTTGCATATGACATCAAAGGGATTATATCAGCGAAATCTTTTGAACGTCTTCTGTATTACGGACATAGAATTCTTTATGAACTAAATTATGGAATATGCGAGATACCCTCCCTCCGTATTCGCGTATTAAATATAAGAATTTAATTTGGCTTTGTGTGTTTTTTATTTAATTTTCTTAAGTATGCCATACCATGCCTCACGCACGGTTGTGTTATCTGAAGAATATGCTTTTCCGAGCTCTTTCGTCCTACTCCGATGCGCGCTCAAAAGAAAAATTCTCGAATATCTGAATCTCCTATCTTAAATTATTGTTTTAAACCGTTTTAGTTATGTATCTACAGACATGATGTAAATGCGTCTTGACTTTTACTACTTCCAATATTTTATTGTCAGTTCTTGTAGGAATAAAAAAATGTAAATTAAACTATTCATCCGATATATCTGTCGTTGGACTCGTACACAATGTAAATTTTCAGCATCCATTTCGCAGAAGAAAGTGGGTGTGTCGCAATTTAGTCTTACACAGACAACTAAATATATTTTTATGATACACTATAAACTGTTTATATTATTTTCGAATAAATATTATTATAATCAAAACAAATCGTAGCTTGGATACATCTTGCACAAATAATTAACTTACTTTAACATAAACCAAAATATTAAAAAAACATCAATACCGGACAAATATTTATATAATCCATCATACATCATAAATAAAAAACACTCCTTTCGTCTGTTTATTTAGGCAATTATTTTTTATGTAACTTTTAAGTTTACTTATAATTTTGTTTACACAGCTTGTCACGCGGCCATGAATGGTGATAAATTCTTTCTAAATTACATTTTTTTTAATATTTATCGTAAACAACTTACTAAAATGCATGATATGTTGGTATTAAGAAGTAATCTATTTTTAACATGTCCAAATTTCTAGTGTGGGAAGTGTATGTAAAAATTAAGAATATAAAAGAAACGCATTTCAAAATATACTTAAGTCGACGGCAAATCTAATTTTATGCCTAAATGGAAATTGTATTTTTATTATATTATCAGGGGGCCACAACCTTTGGTATCATTCCCCTTTTTACCAATGTTCATAGTATAATAACCCCTTCCGAAGATAGCCGTAACTCTTATTCAAAAGGTGTATTCCATGCTAACCCCTGTATTAGATTAACAATGAACTAATAAACATTTCGATTTTAATTGTTTGTTTTAAATACCCTAAATTTATTTAACTGTATTACCATTTTCGACTAATTTAGTATGAAGGTGTTTCTTTTATTCATGCAATTGGATATTTTGATAAATCTGATACTATTAAAAATACATCGGAATGATTATTCATTTTATTTAAATACATTTTAGTCTAGTAGTATAAAGGTAGTATCCGAAATATCAAAAACGGAATTTAAAAAACCTAAATGTATCCCTGGTTTCAGTTATCAAATCTTTTTGTTAAATTGTACGATTGTCATTATGATACACTACACAATAAAGTGCGGAACAAAGATCTCTTCCAACTTACTGAAAGGGTCGACACAGCGAGTAGTAATGCATAGAAAACACCAAATCCTGAGAATAATAGAACAAATCGCTCTGTCATACACCCTTCTTACGTTATGTGGATAAAAGGACGGATTTGTTTCGTCATATGCCATTATTACCGCGCTATGACATTAATCGTGTATAAAATGGAATATCGAAAGAAAATCCCTAAATAGTATGCTATCCCGGGAGAAAAAGAGGATCGGAAAATGACCTACTTATTGTTATACATTTAACATCAATTTTTAAATGTCTTTTCATTGCCCTAGGTGTAGTCAAGTCTGCGTGTCATGTCCGTATTCCCATTTTATTTTTTGAGTGACATTAGTAAAGATTTTTTTGATAATTCTTAGCCCGATGAACGCGCTGGACATGTTTCAATGTCCAAGACTTTATCTCGTATTTCCGGCCAAACTACAAAGAAAACTTGTGGATAAATGCTTTAAAAAATAGTTTGAACCTTTAGGTATAGAACTTATGCAACAGATCATGAAAATGTCAAGTAGAACACGAGGAAATATATTTTTTAAAGAGCTCTCGATATTCAGTCTTTCGAATTTCCAGCATTAATCGTCAGCCCTGTGTATTACACATACTTATGCGGCTACACGCTCGCTTGTGTGCGTGTTGGCGGTGTATACGAAGACTGGCCGCAGCCATTTTGCTTGCAAATTCGTAGTTTAAATATTTTTCAGCTCTTCATTTGCTTTGTCTTATTTTAGCAAGAATGCGACGAGTTTAGTTTCCCTGTTGATGTATTTGGTATAACTAATATATATTACATAATTATCTATTATTTACTTTTAAAATTGATCTAGTTTTAGCCATAGGGAGCGTTTTAACAGATCAATTGACTGAAAATAAATTCATGCGAAAACGGCTCGCGCTCTAAGGGTTAATCCCCAAGTACCACCTCCCGTTTACATTGCCTATGACTCCATCTCTTATCATATGTCAAACCGACTAATGAAAAACAAGAGCTTGGTGGAAAGCCAACCATATTTGGAAAAACAATTCTTTGTAACAAAAAAAAAACTGTTTTATCCGCGGGTAAGGAATATATACAACCTAATTTAGATATGTTATCATAAAGGGGATTTCACCTCGCTTTACGTTCACGTAAACAGAGCCTATTTGATTATTTCCATAATCCAATAGCTGGCTGGCTGGTTTTCTCGGCGTGAATTCAAATTTACGGCTGTTTATGTTCGCTTGATTTTCTTTGGTTTTCTGTATTATCGCAAAAGTATTTCTCGGAAATAGAATCAAGGAAAATTTCGGCAGTGCCAGATATGACGATCGCGTAAATTACGTAAGTGAATCAGTTGCTGCCAACCAAAATATGTCGGCCAAACTTAGAACCAAGTTTTCTTAGGTATTCAATTTAAATTTCAAACTCGGAACGCTAACTTTCTTGAATTTCAAACAGTCGAACTCGCAATTTTATTTTAGTGTCGTAAATTCTATATTTAAAACTTAAGAACACTCAATTTTATTTTCGCATTAATTTAAATTAAGTGGTGTTACTTTATTGTGTTCTCTTTTCGAATTTAATACAGTAACCATTGTGTCTGAATTGAAACTATTTTTTTGAGTAACTTATTGAGTTTGAATACAATATACATAAAAAATCATCTTATAATTTCTCACTTCAAAGTGAAACATCAATGACGCCGACGAAGTTCAAGTCTAAGACTCACGGTTGTACTCGACATTACATTCTCACAGACGATTTAATATTTAGAAAGTGGTTTATGATTTGAATTGAACGGACCCCTAGCCCACACTGATAGTTTCCAAATGCCTGTTAATAGTGTTAAGTAATGTTCGTTGGCCTTTTGGCTGCGGCATTTCGCCTCCTGAAAGGCTCGGCATTTCATCACCGCTTACTAACTTCGTAATAGAACTGTAATTGTTTGACCCCCGCAGGGCCAGCCTAATTTGATTGCCGAGCCACGAGATTGCTCCATAATTTAATAGGAATTCTAATCTAAATTAATGAACACACTTACGTGTATTTAGGTTTCGGCAGAGTACTCAAAATGACGAGACTGGTCCAGGCTGGGTGATTTTTCTTCCGGTCGTATTTACCAGGGACACGAACCGGAAAAAACCGTTATTTTTGTCGTAGCGAAGACCAAAACTGAACCGATTTTTATTTCGACTTTTTTTCGAAGTTAAGTTAAATGATAAGATTCATTATTATATATATCAAATAAAGTTGATTTAATATGATGAAAATATAAATAAATACCTGTGAACGGAAAAGAAAGAGTAAATACACCCATACAAACAAAATCTAGAATAAAACAAACTACTAGATTCTTTATATAGTGTTGCCGTACCGTTGTTCCTAAAAGCAGGGCGCGGTAAAAAGTTGACAAGCCTAGATAAAGTCAATTAAGCATGGATTAAAAAAAAAATATTTAATCTGCATTTTAGCTACATCAGAATCCGCCCTCTGTTCCGCAGTGCACCAGTGGTAAGCTGCTCACGTTAGGAAATATGCTTGACATTTTAATTATGTATGCAACCACCTTAAGTTATAGCGAAAAGTCGTATAAAGAGAGGTATGCACGTTGTGGGTGTATTTACATTAACTTGCTAATATTTAAATGCGAGCTGAACCGAAAACCGGAACTGAACCGATATATATATATATATTTTACCGAAACGGAACGAAAAAAATAACGGTTCGGGTTCCTGGTATTTACATATTCTTACCCAGGGTTTGGGCTCATAGTCAAACGCAGAGTATCACTGCAATAAAAAAAACATTCGTGTATATTTGTATAAAACACCTAACGTTTCAAATCTATTGCAAGTGTCATTGTCAACTTTAAATATAAATGAACGTTGCTTTTATACATTTCTGTTGTCTGTCTCTGCATTTATTATTATTTTTATTAGAACAATACTAAATTTCTACAAGATTAGGATTCCGAAAAAATCTTTCTATTTATTGTTTATAATCATTTATTCAAATATTAAACCTATAACTATTCTTGAGATAACATTTCTACTTCCATCTTCAAAATAGTTTTGCGCGCGATTATAATACAATAATATGTGTGTGATACAATAACACGTGGAATCCATCATAGAGTAAATTCTTTAGTTGAATTCCTTCAACTTCAAGTAGTTTACGTTGAACGAATTTGACTTTTCCATTGTACTAAGCCTAAATAGGTCGTAATTCATTAACATTGTCTGTTAGCATTTCAAAACGCCACAGGAAAAACTGAAATTCTCGCCCCCTGACTTAATGCCCGATTTCAAGAATTATCCCCCCGAGTCCTAGAACATTACATAAATGCTTGACCGATATCGATGATTTTGACGGCACACATCTGATATTGGTACATCGGCTATCGTGGTATTTTCGTACACAAATATGTATTAATATCCCACGGGACGTCGTTAATAGATTCTGGCCGAATTATTACGGTGGGCAGTAAAGTGGATGATATTTTTGTCGTCAAGCGACTTGTCAGCGCCACCTTTTTTTACACACCGACACAAAAGAAATCGTCTATTTGTTATTTACGTGCTGAACCAATCAAATATATTAAATTAATGTAAATCGATCGTCCCATCAATTTTGTTTACTCTGCAAACAAACAACAGTTTATCTGGTAGTAGTATTCTTAGATGAAAACATTTATTGGAAAAACAACCAAATATCGGTACATCCCGTGTAATAAATAATTTTGCCTTTATTTAGGGTTTTCTGACTGGATATAAAAAAAAAATACTGTTCACAGATCTAAGCAAACTCCGTAGGATATAAATGTCTTAATAATTTATTGCCATACGAAAAATGCCATTAACGAAAAGATCTTTTGATACCATTTTAGGTTTCCTGGTTTTATAATAAAAAAGATTTTTTAAACCATATCCTCTTCCATATGTACTTCTAATGGAAATAGTTTCAAAACAAGTTTTTCTACGAAAGCTGTTAGTTTTGAAATAAAAGGATAGGGCAGAACTAGTCAGATAATCGCTCCCACTGCGCAACGTTATTCAGATCGGCGGGAGGGAATTTTAAACAGCACAAAACAATTTATGAAACTCCTGACTGGGACTAGAACCCGTCCGATTACAGCCGCCGAAGTCAATGACTGACACTCAACTAAAACGTGTATGCCGTCAAAATAATTCTAAAAAAATTGAATCATATCATAAGATTAAGCCGTTTCAACTGATTTTGATTTCTCTTTCGTGCATTATTGTAACCTACCATTCATCAATATCGTAAAATTTTGTAAAAAAACTTCCATGTATTTAATTTTATCTTTATAAATTTTGTGTAAGTAACAAAAATTTTGAATATAAATATTCCCCATGGAGAATATTCCCACCCGCCGTGTCAACACTAACTGATGGCTATGATAACAGCCAACTACATTACTAGAATATGACTTAACTGTAATCGACTCGATGGCGCTACGCCGGCACGTAATTACTTTTGATTGACGGAACTTCAATGTACATAATACAAGGAACTGAGTGGAGTACCCACTTGAAGTGTGAAGTAGATCGAGCCTCGTACCCTTCACCTATATTAGTATGCTCCCATTATAAACTCGTCCAGGGATTTCGAAGGTACACTATCATCGCAGCACTTAACGTAACTGGTGTGGTTGCTTAATCAGTTTGTAATTTGAATTTGGCAGTATCAAATTGGAAAACCTACAGTGGAATAACAAAGTTGACAATTTGATATTCTAAACAAACGAATTTTTGATTGTCGAAAATAAAAACGGGCTTAAAGAAAACCACAAACGAGACATACTCCATTTTTAAAACAACTAATACTTAGAATAACTTTGCCGGGTGTCTTTTTGGGATTACGAAAAGGCCATGATGACGCTACAAATAACTTAAATCCAATACACATTTTTATAATATAAAATTAAAGTTGATTACTTTGATTTATCACTAACGTGAGGCGTTTCGCCTCTTCAAGAAGTATTTATGTCTTAACCCCCTCCCCACGTCCAGTAGAATGGAATAAAACCCACCCTGCCTTTTTTTTTTAATGTAAGAATTAGAATCATTGTTTACCTTTGAAATAAATAACTTTGCGATATGGTTAGTCTAAAGATGCTTCTTAAAGAGGCGAAACG
Organism: Himalopsyche phryganea; assembly: GCA_022494535.1. NCBI lineage: Eukaryota > Metazoa > Arthropoda > Insecta > Trichoptera > Rhyacophilidae > Himalopsyche > Himalopsyche phryganea. The sequence goes on along the minus strand of JAGVSL010000114.1, from coordinate 1,885,364 downwards.
CGTCACATTAGTGATAAAACAAGTGGAATAACAAAGTTATCAATTTTAATTTTATATTCCATTACATCAATTTTCTTATTTCGAAAAATTGCCTATTCCAATTAATAATTAAAATGTAATATTTTTATCAAAGATTTCCGTGGAGTAACTTTCGACACAGTGGACTTATTCGAAAGGTTGTTTATAGCTTATAAAACAGTTTAAAATGAATACACAATATTGCATAAATTGCTATTAGGTCTTTTTTTATACAATTACTGAGCAGTCGAATTTTCAATCATCGTACTCTGGTACTGAAACTTTCTTTATAAAATGGCGGTACTTGTTAAAATTTCAATATAACATTTGAGTCGTTATTTTTTAATGTTACTCATGAACAACATTTTTTTTTACCATCGTTACTCCCTTAGACTGGTCGTACACCGTTTGCCCCCGTTTCCCGGCCGCTTAGTTATACGTATTATTCTTTTATTAGGCGTGGCTTTTAGCGAAGCGCTCATCTTTCAATTATGGTCAAATGTCCGTTGAAAGGCAGTAATTTAAAGCTGCTTCAAAGTTTTTATTTAATGTACAGAACATTTAATACTCCGTATATGGAAAAGAACGCCCTTTTCAAATATTCGTCTGCTTTCGAATTACTTTACTTTTCCATCAACATTGCGATTTTTTTTAACGGTATAGAAACTTCATAGAGAAAAGTCGTACAAATAAACAGATTCTTTTTAATAGCCATTACACAAGTAAAGATAATAAATACTCGTATTTATATAGTATAAATAACCACGTTTATACGTTTTATATCTGTTTGAAAACCTTTTATTATTGAACGCAATCATTAAAACGAAACGAAAAGACGAATTGAATTCCAAGAACGTAGTTAATCTGTTTTTCTTGCTGGCACACTTTATATACCGTTCCGAATGTGGCGGACTGTATTGGTTTACCGCTCGCAAAATTTTATGAACCATCAATGATTTATCGCGCGGGAAATTAATCAAACCTGGCTTCACCTTTGTTCTTGAACCCCCGGGAAGTTCTCTCGCCCCGCCTCGGCGTCTATTTTCTGGCGATATAGTTTCTGCTGAAAAACAACCACCCATCCCTCTCCAGCATCCACTGATTCAGCGTATCCCAAACTTGATAGCGTTCCAGTGTGCACAGTGGTAATAATCATTGGTAGAATGTCGACGTATGATTGTGTTGCGGAATGGTTTTTTTGACGACCAAATTGCTGTACATCTTACCCTGGGTCGATTGTTAAATCGCTGACAATAGGATCACTTTCACTAGGATGCTTATAATAGTTTAGGAAAATGTGTCCTTATGAGGTTTTCTTGCGTTGTATAGTGCCAATAAGTTCTCATAGCTTATTTGTTTTTCACAACCTTAAAGTTGATGATATGATCAACTCAACCTGATACTTAAAACCGAAGATCAATTAATAATAAATTGTAAGGATAAGAAAAACAATAGACGCAATGGGATATGGGAGAATTTTCATTATTTTTTAATCTTAGATTTCATATTTTGTGTTTGCCTTTACGTATACAGAATTTTGTCAATACACTTAACTTCTCAACATTAATGAATTAAAACATTTGTGACTAAACTCCGAATTGTCGGAAGTAACTGGTAATATTTTAAGAATGATAATTCTTCGGATAATTTAATCAAATACATTATTTGCCGTCGTTGAGTGCTTTATTGGACTGGAAGCCATGTAACAAATACTTAACTTTACCGTGCCATATCGCTACGTCCCATAACATGGGAAACTCCACACTAGTACATATTTCATTTTGAGTTCGCAATAATAACAATGATTTTATTAATATAGTTGGCTGTTGTGGCCCCCACAATGATATTCCCTGCGGGAAATTGGCGACACGCCAGACATTGTGCTAGCAAAACAAGCATTGTGCTTTTTCTATGTCTCGTTTTCGAGGTCTAGGTAGTCGACGATATTACGTCATGAAATACCTCAATAATAATTTTGTTGAACACACTCTTTCTTCGTATTCTTTTTTCCATTCCATTTCGTGGGGTCAAATCCGTCAATTAAAATACTTAAATTCAGTATGTATCAAGCAATGCGTAATTTATGACAGGCAATAACGTTGATTGTTTTATTTATCATGAAATTTAGTGCAAATTACTCGCAGGAACGAGACAGAAAGAGTCCTAGGGATTTTAACTATTCGTCATTATCAACTATTGGCATAGTAATACTGAAACTATTCGAATGTATTCAAATAACAAAATTTCGATTTGAATAATTCATAACAATATGTAAAATACACATTTCAATCCGTTCCGTTGTATTACAACATTTAAAATGTGCAACGGCGTCAGATTACACCTACGGTATTTCTTCAATTACTGAAATTACGGAATGTTCAAAGGGTTTTGTTTTAGCCCCGAGTCATTCGTCAAACTTAAGTATTATGGTAAGGCATTATTGAAAGCGCCCTAGGTGGGTGAAGGCGCCACTGCCTGGGTGGGTATTCATTATTGTTCCTGAAATCTGGAGAAATTTCTTTTTTTTTCTAAAATATTTCATTAAAAATTATAGTAAAAACTGTCCGAATAGTTGCTCAAATATTCGAATATAGAATAGTTAAAAAAGGGCCGTATATATTCGGATATTTAATATTCGAATATTCTAGTTGGAATCCCTACTGTGACCGAAGACATCTAGTAATGCGGTACGTTTACACCTATCACCAATACTTCGTTATATTTTCGACTTTATTTTCAGTTTATATGTGACACCTCCAAATTTACAAATGAAATACCTTAAAGAAATAATCTATCAAGTCGCTTTACTGGATTTTTACAAGACCTATATTCGCATAGAGAAATATCCTACTCTTCAAAATCACGCCTCATTTATGTCATCGTATTTTGGCAGGAACTATTGAACTATAAAAATGAAGAATGCAAAAATCAAAGTCAGAAGAAAAGTTTCTGACGCGCACTTCGAGAATCGCAGTCACTTGATCAGACATTAGAAAAAATTGATCAGATATCCCATTAATTTTATGCCACCCTCCTTTTTTTAAATGTCATAATAAAAAAAATATAAAGAAGACGAGGTTACCACTTGTTTTCTCATTGCTTCTATCGGAAACGTACTCAGACTTGCAACCAGTATTCGTTTCGACACTTTCTATCGATATTCTCCGTTGGTATCCCATGTATGTTCATACGAGTACTGAATAATAATTATGAAATTATTATTGAACTAGCGGAAACGCCCGTCATAGATGACGGTATTGAAATTGAAATAGAAATACTGAATAGTATTTAGCTGTACTTTAATTTTCATGCTGACGGGCTGATTTTTGTTTGTTTGCCTCGGGTTTGCGTCACGTTGGAACTGTGTGTGTTGTTTATATAGACCGTGGACGCTTAGGTCTTGGGAAAATTTCATACCTGCATGTGTATGTGATAATAATCAAACGTATCATATGTAATATTTTACAATCTGATTACATATAAATAATTTTAAAAAATAGCGTCGATAAATTGTATTTTTCATCAGTTGAAAATGCTTACTCACCGACTAAAACCGGCACTTGTCATATTATAAAAATATGAAATAATCACCCGATTCTCTTTTTGTGTTACATCCCAGATGACATTAATAAAGAGATTACTTTGATTTAAAACAATTTCAAAAAATAAATAAATTCAAGATTTTATTTACATTTAATATTTTCGATTATATTACGTAATACAAAAAGATATGTTTATTCAGTGTCGCGTTCTTACTATATATTTATGAGTACTGTTTCATTTCTTATCTCAAAAAGATTATCAGGTATATATACTAAAATAAAATAAGTTTAGTGTAAGGCCCTGGCTCAACGTGAAATCTTTCGTTTCTCTGGCAGGGGATATTGCGGTATGAATTTTTAACGTGTACGGAAACTGTCGAAGAATAAACTCTTGGCTCTCTAACAATGTTTCAGCCATTACCAATACTCGAGTCTGTAGCACGGTGAAAATTATTCCGACAGTCGTCACGACTTCATGGTGTGACATTAGAATTTATTATACCCTTCCAATGGCACGTCTGGGCAATACAGTAATCCATTCGAATATTGAACTTAACTTCAACAGTGACACAAGTCAACATGATTTTTATTTTGACTTGATTCAATTGTAATCGACGTGTAACATAATAAATCCTCTACTGGCACGTCCAAGTATTACAATATTGCATTAGAATGTGAATTCAACAGTGACTTTTTTGTTTTTGGTCGTTTTTCAACTGAAATCACAATCTTCACGAATTCTTTTTGTTCCTGCATTAGATATATGCCAATACAGTAAAACATCTCCGAATAGTAAGAATCAAAATAAATCGTTGGATAATCGTGCAACAATTGCGATAACGAATACGTAGGTCAAACTTCTATAAAATGTAATATATAAGCAAATGAACATATTATACGATATATTTGACTAAAATCTTGAATATTAAGTAATTAATTATGGTGTATCAAAAATAATATAACAGTATTATTGAATACATCATCAATGCTATTCCTAAACCAAGTAATATATACTCCCTATTACTTTCGGTCGATACGGTCGAATCGTCTCCCCTTTTTTTATTTTTTTATTTAAGTAATGACAATTAATACAACATGATTACAAAGAAAGTATGACCTTTCTTATAAGCGAAATGTTCAACACAGTAGCACAAATAGTGATAATTATTTACAAAATATAAACCATTTACCCAGCTGTAGCTTAATAAATAATTCATTTAAGTATTAGTAAGCATTATACCAGAAATAAATAACCATTGCTTAAAGAAAGTCCCAAAAAATAATTTAGATTTGTATCCGCTTTTCATTGGAGTTAAATTATTGTAGCCTTTATTCAGTAGATTCCGTATTAAACTTACGCTGAACGCCGCACTATGGTTCCCGTTTACAGTTCGCATAGATATAACTTTTTTTTCTTTCTCAAATTTGAATATGTATCATTAAACATTATTTTTCATAAATTTTATTGAAATAATGGTTTTTCAAAAGTTACAATAAATCGTCGATACATTTATTTCTTGGTTTCACATAATATATACAAATAAGTGTTTTGTGAAATTTAATTTAAATTGACCAACGCTTTTAATATTGATATCAACGAAATCTGCAAAATCATTCTGAAATCTGAAAGTTTTAATTTCCATAATAAATGAAAGAAATAGAAAGCTCATTTTTTTTTATTGCGTACGTCTTTTCTCTTTGAATCGATAATAATTTATTTTAATAAATCGTAACAATTTAAGCCATGTATGGAGTGGAACCACTGTGCGCCGTTATTGAATGACGAAGTTTTCGTGTTGGCGCTTTGTCGTATTTATTGGATTTATGTTAATTTATCAGGCTCCGAAATACTGAATTCAATTATCACACTTTGGACTGGGATTAGAGTATAGGTAAATGAATGGAGTAAAAGTATTGTATAGATAACACTGGTTCTTTAATTTTGTTTCATTAACCCTTACGAAGTTATCGCCATCGGTGAATTCGGTACGAACCTCTAACCTTTCTTTTAAAAATCATTAAGGGACTTTATATCTAAGACCAAATCCTTGAAATACATAGAAGACATTCGGAAATGTTGCTATTAGAAAATAAATTCTCTCGCTATTTAGTTTAAAGGCCATCAAGATTGTGTCAGAAAAGGTTTTATATTTTCCCTGTGCCTGAAATTAAGAGGGAGTCAAGTCACGTCTTCTTTTCAATAAACGCCATTAGAGGTAAAAGAAATTAAATATGCGTTGCGTATTTAAGTGCCCATTCGCCTCTCGTTTCCTTTAGCGTTGAAAATTAAAAACAGTTTTATTAAAAATGCTATTCAAATACTATTATTCAGTGCATCGAAAATCAATATGATACAGTCAACGAGTAGACATAAAACAATCGTTAAAAATTATTATCGGTTGAAAGCTTATAACTCCACAAACCAAAAAAATGGAAACAGCGTTATTATGTTGTATTGAGATTACAGAAAGAAATTCAAAAATTAACACCATGATTATGAATAAATATGTTTTTAAAATAAAATATTGTTGTATATTCAACTACATTGAAAAATTTATTTTACTTTTTCAAAAATCAATTCTATGTTGGCGTATCATTTTAGTGATTTTTGACATGAAACAAAAATCAGATTACAAGAATCATTTAAATCTTATTTTGAGTCTTGCTACCCTGTATACGTTAAAATTTACGAAACAATCAAAGTAATCCACGATGGAAATACTGATGGCTTTTATCATCTAGTTTTAAATCTTAATTCAACAAATATAATTCATTATTATCATTTGCTTAATATCTGTAATGAATTATTTGAAGAATAAAAGTTTAATATTACTTTGTCGCGAAAGACAGTATTGAGTGTGTACGTTCAACATTTATTTATGTCATGAGAAGTTAATATTTTCAATGGAAACAACTCCGATGATATTGAATGTAGTAGATTTCCCGCGATCCAGGCTTCCCGACAGACAATAACCTAGATGCGCTCCTGATCATTATGTAAGGCGAAGTCGAAGCGCTCCACGGCGGCGGTCCAGAGGGTGGCGAGCGCGCGCAGCCTCCCGGCCGCGGGGTGCGCTCGGCGCCGCGCCCTGCCGCCAGTCAGTAGCCTAGCGTAGCGCCTCTCCTGTCGCACTCACTTTACCCTCAACCGGACTAAACTATTCGCAAAATTACTTCGCACGCTCGCTTCTGTCACACCGTTTCGACAGCGAATTGCTAGCCAACAATTACCAATCTAAACAGAAATGCATTCTCTTAATAAATATATCTTCTCGCAGCGCTTTTTCACGTGATCGATATTTACGCACAAACGCGATGTTGACGTTACCTAATCCGTCTCTCTCCACTCGTTAATCGCCATGTAAACTTACCCCGACGGGTAGTGCGTTCTTTCTTTCTTTTTATACAGAGTAACTTTGTGATTTAGATTATAGTAATTTTAGTAAGGGATCGTCCTCGTCTCCCTCAACCGACGGACAATCGTGATAAACACGCACAAAGCCTCTCGTACTTGTATTCAAATGCATGCGTGCTTGGCGCATTATTCGATGCCAGACAATAAAAGCGTAAAACTTGTACCGACTTTAAAACTAGAGCTTGTATATTTTACTAGAACCCTCGTACTGTTCCGTTGAAATTATTTTTTTATCGAGTATTGTAAGAGTATTTTAGTAAATTTAAAATCAAAATTAGTTCACCGACTGACTGCCTCTGGAACTGTGATTTTATTTTATTTCAAATATTCTGAGAGACATCGCGAACGTCCAGTGCTGATAAAACTGAGAGATCGACGCGCCACCGATCGCCGAGTCAATTCAAGAAGAGTTATTATAAATTAAAATTATCAAGACCCGTCCGTCCGTAGAAGATTTTTTGTCTGAAAGTAACGGCAGCGTCCCGACTGGTCCGCCCGCCGAGAGTCTATGAAGCCCTCTCCGCGAGCAGTGTTTTGATTGACCGCTGTAAACAGCTATAAACGGGAAGGCCGAGTCGTGCCGGGATAGTCGTTAGTTGAATATTTGTGTGCCAAAATTCCGTCAGGCGCGCGGAAGAACGGACGTCCGCGTCGACTCGAGACGCTCCGATTAGCGCCGGTGTGTTTTTTGACGCGGCGAACCCGCGAAACGGACCGTCCTCGTCGCTGATCAGTCCGGTGCCAAGAGGTGATGCGGTAGGAGGACCGGACGGAAGCAGCCGAGCGTGCATGGATCGCGACACCGCTCTGCCGTCTGTCAGTCGACCTTTGGTGGCGGGTCGCCGCACTCCGACCCGTTGAGCGCTGCGCCACGCCGCGACATGTCCGCGTTATGGATTACCAATGTATCGTCGTGTATACGATCATCCACATACCGCCCCCCAGGGCGCTCGCGCTCGCCCCGACCGACAACGCTTACGGCTGCGTCGACTGGATCAAGAACCAAATCAAAAGGTTCGGCAGACAATCGTCATCCTTCACCTCTCCTGGCCCACTCCGAAAATTTCCTCCGTCAATTATATTGTCACTTGGAAAACCCTTGACATCTCGCTTCATCCATACCCAACTCATGACAGCCTGACAGTTCCATTATTGTCCAGACCCCTGCTCGATTGTTAAATATCTTTCTAGATTGATTGTCTCTTAAATTTTTAGTTTTGTCTTTTTTCTTTTTCTTATTCTATCACCCTTCTTTGTATTTCTTTCTTTTTTACGTTCAATAGTTTACTTAAGTATTCTATTTGTATTATAATCATTATCTATGAATAAGTTTGCTTCAACCCCCAATAGCTCCGCCAAGTCTTCTGCATTTTGCTTCATTTTACACCGGTATTCAAATATATGTCGATATTAATTATTGCTATTTTTTGCTGAAGATAAGTAACCTGGTTCAAATTTTATTCATTAATTATATTTTTCAGAACGATATACATATTTAACTTTCAGTAAAGACTGCCCGCAGATCATATCTGCAATGGTATGTTTATATTTAGAGACAAATGTTAGCCGTATCCGGTATTATTTTAATATTTCCGAATCTCCTTCAGCTCATTTGGACGTGCAAAATCACGACAGTAAATACAACATGTCTTTAAATATTTCAACCGACTTTATTTTTCTACCTATCTTTAATTTTTTATCATATTACTCTTTTAAAATTCTTTCATATTTTAAGTAAACTTTTTTCGGTTTGTTTATACAATTTTTTTGTATATTTCATAAATCCATTATGTATATTCTTTAAATCCTTTCCGTATATTATAAATACACAAATTACGCATGCATACTTCCATATGAGTTCTTCAAAAACAAACCAGCTTCAAGACAGAATTATAAATTAATTCATTAATTTGTGTATTCACGAATTAACTATGTTATTAATTTGATCAAACAGAGTTGTTCTTTTTATTCTTTAACCGTTTTATACATATTTATTTTAAATGTATGTATATCAGTCACTCTTGAAAAAGTTGTAAACGTTGTTCATTTTCCGCACTCTGATAATATCTTAAAACGTGAATGCATTCAATTTTACTATTAAATATTTTAGATAGCATTTTTTATTTGTGTTCTCTTGGCTGCCTTTATATATATTACTCTGAATCATTTTTGCGTAAGATATTTGCCATTTTAGGATTTTTAAAAAATCTAAAGAAATTAATGATGGATTATGTTTTTTGTCGAATGTAACGAGCGTATCAATTATAAAGAATTTGAAGTCTTACATATTATAGTATTCACTAGATTCCATTATACGAATCGTTGCTTTTCCTCATTTTTAAAGAGCAGTATCAGTCTACCGATTAAAATTGACTGTATTTTGGGTTCTTGTTTTACGGCGATTCCTTTAAGTTATGATTTTCGGTACTATCTGTCTCTAGTAAACGAAGGTCCATTTAATATTTTTCTTAAATGCAATCGAACTTGTAAGAATAAAAACTGGACAAGCGATAAAAGGTTAACGTTTAAATTGAACCATGTTCTTTATATAATATTATGTTAAATATTATGTTAAATTATCCCCATTTGTCATTAAACAAAAAATAAAATGAGTACATGTATGAAACACGATCCCCGATGCATAATTTAATAATCAGGACTCAATCAATATTGCGGACAAAATTTTCGTGAAATGCGAAAACGTGTTTAAATTGAAGAGGCACCATTCAATGCTCTGTGTGCTCAAATCACACATCTGCGGCTGTTTTAACGCGTGCCGACTGATGATTTGACCAGCATTAAACCACGTCCAGTCGTGAAACTTAACTGTACGTGTATATAGAGTTATTTTCATATATTTTCTCAATAAATATACGCGTATGGAAACGTACTTCCGGGTATAAGGGGGACATCTTCTCTCCCGCATTAGTTAGACCTATATCGAAGCTTCGCTGTATTATATTTATTTTTAAAAAGTCGTTTTAAACACCACCAACTCTAATGACACATTTTAACGTAAAATTTTGAAGTAAATAATACTAATTGAAGATTTAACCGGAACCCATCGATTACACGTGAATTGAAAGTACTTCATACAAACGAAATATTAAGTTCTGTAATTACGCAACAAGAGAAAACTTGATGCGTGTGCTTATAAATCATAGGTTGGGTTTTTGTTGATCACAATCTGAAAAGAAAGAAGACCAAATCGATAAAAAATCACTTTTAAACAATATCGAATATCTTCTTTAGTTTTTTTTTTAAATTTAATGCATTCTAAATTGAGCAATAAACTTATTCTATTTCTAGCTGCGTCATATTTAAGGCTTAAAATGTTTTCAATCTCGAGAATTTCGGTGCATGAAAAACAGGCGAGGATCCCGTTGTCGTGATCCCTAACCAAATATAATTAAAACGGATTAAATGAATTACCAGCTTGAATTATGTGGGTTTTGAAAGTTAATATAAAATGTTTCTAGAACGCAATGTTTGAAGGATGACCGAAAGCGAACTAAGTCAACAGTTATTTTTTATGGCTGTGTAGCAAACATGCTTGTGGAGTCTATTTACGGACGGAAAGTGAACAAAATAATCAATCTTGCATGCGAAAAGACCCAATTTGGGCATCACTCAATTCAATAAACCATGTCGTAATGAACACGAGTATTTTATTGGATTCAGTTCAAATTTATATAGCCCAATTTCCGCGATATTTTCAATATTGGTTAAGAGCATTCTGAAACTTCAGTGCTTTTTTCAAGGCCTGATAAAACCATTCACCACAACGACGTCTCATCGACTTATAAGGTAAATTTATTTGTTCTTCAAAAACTAAGTTTACTTCGAGGACAATTAGTCTGTTTGTTCCGTAAAGACAGTTTTATTCTATTTGTGTAAATCAAATACTATGCAAATTTAGAGAGGTGTAAACCCACCTTGTGAAAAGTTTTAAAGTCAAATGTTCCTGACGATTTCAGGATTGTAAACTTTCCCATTAAAACCTACTTAAACACATTTTGCCAACAAAAAAAACTCAAAACTATGTTTCTTAAAACTACAAATGACAGTAAACTATGAAAAAAAGCGAACTTTGCTGGCGTTAAATATACAAATTAAATCCGACACTAATAATCGAACATCAACAACAAAAAATGTTTGAAACTAATTTAGGGCGATAAACCATTATTTCTCGATTGGCCACTTGACATTAATTTGTAATTAGCATAGTGCTTCGTCATCTTTCTAGTAGACCAGTGGAAAGCAATCAGCGGGCCACTTTTCAATTGTTTTACCTATTTTTATATATTTACCTATTGTAAATTTTACGTACATAGTATCAACGGCACCAAGCAAACTTTCGATACGACAATTTTCTCCAGGAAAAAATCAATTCTTTTTTTCTTAATGCCTACTTCAACCGAATGTTGTTTAACGAATTGCAATACGTCGTTCTTTCACGTTCTAGGCGTATTTATTAAACCACCGACGCGTTGGTCATTGAATCACTTACGGAAGGTTACCTAGCCAAGATAATCTCTTTCCGTTCATTCGGGATCATATTATTGTTCTTCTAGAATTATATACCGAATTTCCTTATTTCCTTTTCAATTATATTTAAAAACAACGATGTATCCCATTCTGCAACCGCTTCATTAATTAAGCGATTATTTTATTTCGCTACAATTCAGTCTTTTTCAGTCAAGTTTGACATGAAAAAATCACCATTTAATGATATTTTAGCTTATAATCAAATTCTTTAAATGTCACTGAAACAATTGCTGTATTCCGCTAAACGCTTCATACTCACCACTTAAAGATGCATCGAGCGTACCATATGCATAGATTAAAAAGCAATGTTTGTTATTATATGAATTATAACTTCTTCGTAAAGCGTAAATACCATTAATCCCCCAGCATTGTTTTCGTCATAATTTTATAAAATGTCACATAGCCAATTACTGGATAGTGTTCTCTCACACATAAAAACATCATCAATTGCGAAATGGAGTTTTATTTTAACTAGTTTACGGATGAATAATATTTTCTGCAGAACGCGTGAAACGCAACTAACTTCATAGAGCAACGATAATTGTATTTAAATGCTGACAATACTATAGCAAGCCGCCAAAACCATTTTATGGCTAAGTAAGCTGTGTAAAAAAATATGTAATTATGCGAGCGGAAGAAAAAGGTTTAGAATGCGTGAACTTACGTACGAAGTGCCTAAGTGCCAGCCGAATCACGTTTCCCGATCACTTGAGCCCAGGGTGCTTCATTTTACTGGCAAAGTAAAGAACAAATGCCTTATCTCACATGAGACACCTTTGTAGCGATGTGGCGTCGTCTTCTTTTTCTATTTGTTTTCTCAAGTTTTCAGTGGCGAAGAAACTTTTTGTTTATGTATGAAAAATAAAAGTTCATTCTTGTCCTTCTAACTTGGTTTAAAAACTTAGTTCTAGATAAATCCATGACCTTGTCTGCACCGTAACTTCAATAGTGTTTCGCGAGTTAGTATTTTACAAGAAAACTTCACGATTTAGTGGAATTCACGCCTGTTTCACTATTATATGTTCGATAGTTTTCTCCAAGTTTGTATTTTACGAGAACCGGTGGCCGTTCTTTCGCTAATCTAAGAAATATTTTTATACATGTAAGTCGTTATGCCGTAGTCTTAAATGCAGGTCTTTGAAATATAATAAGTAATCTCTCAAAATAAATAATTAAAATGTCTTTTTTGTCCACTATTAAATGAACATCAAATTTGAATTTTCTCCAAATAAAAACCTACAACAAACCAAATTGATATAGAATTTTGAATATAGATCAATGGTTACTCGGGAACATGAATACATCCTGAAGCTATACTGCATGCTGCTTACACCGAACATAATTATTTAGTCAATCCGCGATCTCTATGCTGGCCATGTGCTCGATTCCCGATTGCCACTTTATTACGCGCGAATACACAGCACGTGGTTTCAAAACATTTTTTTTTTTAAATTTGTTTCGTGTCTGTTCGCCATGCAGAGTTGTGTTTATTTTCACAATAACTGAATGATAGTCATTCGTTACTTTCACTTGACAGCCGAATAATCAAATGAAAACAATCAATCTCCATCAATTGTTAAAATATTTCGAGTCGTTTCAACCTACCATTTATTTTACGAAGACTGTTGTTAGCCAAGTAATAACTTGGATTAATATTTTTATGATAGCTTACGTCCATTGTTATAATCTTCCCGTGTACTAATTAAATGTATTATTTAGTTTTTCATTGCTTCCACACGAAACACTTTTTTTATAAGTCAAACTATTTTTTAATAGTGGCTTAGCTATCTTATGCTGGCATAGAGTCAGAAAGAAATATTTAAAAAAAATAGTGCCAGCTTGGAAACTTACATGTGTATGATCATAATTAGGGAGTGATATTATTTTTTAAATGGCAATTTTTTTATGACTGTTGAAGTTATTATTAGGAATTGTTACTGTGTTCATACTCGAGCTAGGAAAACTTTTTTACTTGTTCCTGTTCGTCAATGTAGAATGTAATCCAGATTAATAAAATAAACTCATCAATTGCTTCATTCTCAAAAGTGAAATCAGATTGGAATGAGTTTATGTCGTAATATTTAGTTTTAAATAGAAAATAAATAGGTGTATTTTTTCTTTATTATAATATAGACTACTTACTTTACAGAAGAGAGGAGAGTAACATACAATCTATGTTAATAAATTATATATAATTGCCCCATCAAGAATTAGTTTATCAATCACAGTCAATTCTTGGTGGAAATGCATTATATTAATAAAAATAAAAACATTTAATAATTCATTTCAAAATTAAAATCAATATTTCTAATACAAAAACGTAATAACCAAAATCTATACAAAAAAATATTGATACCTTATTTCCATGATTTAATACTACCCTTTCTTCTGTGTTACTCCATTTTGTTAATTTACATTGTTTAAATGCTGTTGCAGAGCGGTAGCAGCTTACTTGCGTGCGCTCAACCTGTCACCCAATAATGCTGTGGTCCACGGTAACCTCGCATGCGTGTACTATGAGCAGGGTCTTATCGACCTGGCCATCGACACTTATCGCAGGGCCATCGAGCTGCAACCCAACTTCCCAGATGCGTACTGCAATCTGGCGAATGCCCTCAAGGAGAAGGGGCAAGTGCCTGAGGCTGAGGAATGTTACAACACCGCACTCAGTCTCTGCCCCTGTCACGCCGACTCACTCAATAATCTGGCCAACATAAAGAGAGAACAAGGCTTCATTGAAGAGGCCACTAGACTTTATCTTAAAGCTTTGGAAGTTTTCCCAGAATTCGCTGCAGCGCATAGCAATTTGGCATCCGTTTTACAACAACAAGGTAAGCTTCAAATTACTATGGTACATCTAAAAGTAATATATAATTCAAATTTTATCATTGCTTTTATTTTGTATACAATTATACTTAACATTAACCTTTTTCTAATTTGAATACTTACCTTAACCATTTCATAGTTGGATTTTATTGTTAATATTTTTTTCTTTAATCTAGGTAAATTGAATGAAGCTCTGATGCATTATAAAGAAGCAATCCGAATTCAACCAACTTTTGCTGACGCATATAGCAACATGGGAAATACATTGAAAGAAATGCAAGACGTAACAGGTGCCTTACAATGCTACACACGAGCAATACAAATCAATCCCGCATTCGCCGATGCCCACAGTAACTTGGCTAGCATTCACAAGGACTCTGGCAACATTCCCGAAGCAATTCAATCCTACAGGACAGCACTCAAACTAAAACCAGACTTCCCAGATGCCTACTGCAACCTGGCACATTGTCTTCAAATAGTGTGCGATTGGACTGATTATGAGGCACGCATGAAAAAATTAGTAAGCATTGTTGCTGAACAACTTGAAAAGAATCGCCTGCCCTCGATTCATCCTCACCACTCAATGCTATATCCCCTATCTCATGAATTCCGAAAAGCAATAGCAGCTAGGCACGCTAATCTATGTCTGGAAAAAATTCATGTTTTACATAAACCCGCTTATAAGTTTCCTCGTGAACTACAAGGTAGACTGCGAATTGGTTACGTGAGTAGTGATTTTGGAAACCATCCAACCTCTCATCTGATGCAATCTGTTCCTGGACTTCACGATAGGGCTAAAGTGGAAATATTCTGCTACGCTCTCAGCCCAGACGATGGAACAACTTTCCGATCGAAAATCGCAAGAGAATCGGAACACTTTGTTGATCTCTCTCAGATACATTGCAATGGAAAAGCTGCCGATAGAATACATAAAGATGGAATACATATTCTTGTCAATATGAATGGTTACACGAAAGGCGCTAGAAATGAAATATTCGCAATGAGGCCCGCCCCTATTCAAGTCATGTGGCTGGGATACCCCGGAACAAGCGGAGCCAGTTTCATGGACTATCTAATAACCGATTCTGTCACATGTCCTTTGGAACTCGCCAGCCAATACAGTGAGAAATTAGCCTATATGCCGAACACATTCTTTGTTGGCGATCACAAGCAAATGTTTCCACACCTGCAAGAGAGACTTATAATAAGTGACAGATCACATCAGACGGGGCCGGTTGCTGATAATGTCGCCGTAATCAATGCCACTGATCTGTCGCCGCTGGTTGAGAATACGTCCGTCAAAGAGATCAGAGAGGTTGTTCGGTCTTCTCGACCCGTTGAAATATCCATGAAGATAGCTGAATTGCCCACTACCACACACATAGAGACGATGATAGCCTCAGGGCAAGTACAGGTGAGACAGCCCTATCATTAAATACTCAAATAAATCATACATAATTATACACTTACATTATCTATAAGTTTTTTTTTATCTATTGTGGTTATTGATATTTAATTAGTTAAATGAGTGGTTTTGTTAAATATTATTTCAGTTTGTTGAACCACTAATAATTTGTATTTCAATCAATGTTCCATGTTTCTAAAACAACCATTGGCATTATCAGTATTTGCTGATATTTCTACTGAACCATTATCTCATTACAAATATATACATATAAGCAGTAGGCCCCTACTTACCCGAGATGGATAGGAAATAAGAAATTCTAATGGTCATTTTAGCTATGTTAAAAAAAGACTACATATATCTATCAGGTCCACGTCTCGCAGATAATTCACAATATATTTTGTCACATTTGTATCTAGAATAATGCTTCTATCATTATCTCCCTGTCGTTTCAGACATCGGTGAACGGAGTTGTCGTTCAGAATGGTTTAGCGACAACCCAAACAAACAACAAAGCTGCTACCGGGGAAGAAGTCCCACAGACGATCATGATTACCACCCGCCAACAGTATGGTCTGCCCGACGATGCCATCGTTTACTGTAACTTTAACCAGCTGTACAAAATCGACCCATTGACTTTGCATATGTGGGTGTTTATTCTGAAACATGTACCCAACGCTGTCTTGTGGCTTCTCCGTTTCCCAGCCGTTGGAGAACCCAATCTTCAAATCACTGCTGAGCAGCTGGGTAATTATCTCTACATTTGAATCTGTTAAATAACTTTTAAGCAAATTAAGTAAACAGTAAATCATCGTCCATTTACATTTAAAGTGAGTTTATTTTGGGTATAATTTTTTAAGCTGTCATTTTTGAAGCATTGTAGCCAAACATTTATAACATCTATTCTCTCCCATCCTCAATATTTCTCATTGTTCATACCAACCTAATAACCTGAGAGGTGTAAATTTGACATTTCACTTAAAATATTAATCTACATTTGAAACTCTACGAAATTACGTACTTTGAAACTCTACGCTGGCATTGCTATTGCTACAGTACAAGTACATAACAATTTAAATGTTTTTTGCATTATTAAATAGACTAAGGCATCCAATCCTGGACCCCTTTTCTGATCCTGGTATTTCGGGATTGACTTTTTTTTCAATTCCGGGATTGAACAAAAGCCATGGTTTCATGTTTGAAAATGTCAAAAAAATTATGATTATGAACACGGCGGGGTCCCGGGTAAGGAATTTTTCTTAAAAAAAAAAAAATTTATTCATAACTTTTATTATTTACTTCAAATAATGTGTTCTTAATGTCATAGGATGTGTTGAAATGTTATTTTATTTGCATTTATATTTTATAGTTCATCGGATAAGAATTTGCATTTTAATATAAATTATTTTTTACTATTTTAAGGCGAATCCCGGTATTGGTATTGAGTCAATCCCGAGATTACGGGATTGACTTATTGCTCAGGAACCCGGATCCTGGGATTGCATTGCATTTTTGAACGTCTGAAATGACATCATTCCATTCAACACCGACATTGTATATTATGAACATATCCATAATGATATTGCGATTAATTTTTGTCTTGCTGATTATCTCAAATTTACATGCTATAGAAATATCCCCGTTGGATCTGCACCGACTCCATTGTAGGTGTAAATAAAGTCTCAATATAATTTCTAATTATCTGTTTATGCGCTTGCAATTTATATAAAAAAATGTTTAGCTTTATCAGTGATGCATATAAATTGTTTGTTTATTTTGCGCGAGCTAAACTAATGCTGAAATGTTATGAAGGTCTTTTTACATTGCGACTTGCTTATCTTCTCCATATGTATTTCCGTAATTTTATTATTAACTATGTTATTCAATAAGCGTCAACTGTTTATCTTACCTTTTAAAATTTTTGCCTGTACAAAAATATTTGCAGTGTAGTTTTATAATAGTTAGGGATTTGCGAAATCATTTTAATGACATGAAAGTAATGCGTAATAAATTGTTACTTATTGGCTTTAAATATTTGAGTTAGGGAATTTATTAATTCCGGCTTTATTTTGTCTCCAGGCTTGCCTTCTGGACGAATTCTATTCTCAAACGTTGCTGCGAAAGAGGAACACGTGAGGAGAGGGCAGCTGGCTGACGTCTGCCTCGACACACCTTTATGTAACGGCCACACAACTAGCATGGATGTATTGTGGACCGGAACTCCAGTTGTAACTCTACCAGGAGAGACTCTTGCGTCAAGGTAACTTACACAATTATTAATTTAACAAAATGCACTGGGTTCTCAATCACTCATTTTTAATTACACAATTATGTAACCAATATTGCTTTGCATTACCTATCATCCACACAGAAAATATTTAAAATCTAACCAAACTATTTTCAGAGTTGCAGCATCACAACTGAATACCCTCGGCTGTCCAGAACTGATTGCTAGAACCCGACAAGAATATCAAGATATCGCTGTACGATTAGGGACAGATAGAGATTAGTATGTTGACAAATTATTTATTTCCCTCGTTTCCTTGTGGTTTTGTATGATATAGATTACTTGATGAGAGAAAACTCGAATATCCAACTTATTTTTGACATAATATATCTGCATATGCCAAGTTGATTTACTATATATAATACATGTTCTCAAATTTATATTAAAAACAAAACAAATACAAAATACACATTAGTCATTTCACAAGATCATAAATAATTGGTCTGTTTCACTAACCAAGCAGATATATTTATCAACATCATTTTTTACAACTTAATAGTAATAAATTGTGGCAATCTTTAGAACCGTTCTGTGATATAGATTTTTTTCAATGGAAGCTTTAGTAGAAAATAGGTATTCTACTGAGTTTGTTTGAAATGTTTTTAACGTGACTTGAATTTTTTTGCAGCCTTAAAGCAATACGTGCCAAAGTATGGGTGTCCCGTATGGAAAGCAACCTTTTTGACTGTAAACAATATGCGCATGGCATGGAAATGCTGTATTCGAAGATGTGGAATCGGTATGGCAGAGGAGATCGACCAGATCACTTACAGGCATTGGAAAAATAGTCACTCCATCTGTCAATAATGTTTTAGTTTACACTTTACCACCGATAGATACAAACATTTTTTCTAATAAGAAAAGGGAGTATTTGCCTTCCCATCAATTTTAAAGATTAATGCATATTGGTTGAAAATGTTAGTATGCGATGTATATTTAAGCATTTTATTCCAGCATCGGTAAAATTGATTTTTTTTTTACATTTGTTATCAACTGTTTTCATAGATCGTTTTCAACCTTTTTTTCATTTGCTAATGAGTTATTTATACATTCATTCTATAAAGATTGAAATTTTGATGTAATACAACAAACCACTCATACTAGCCTGTAGGAGTGGGCTTGAAATTTATTTGAACCTGATAGGACATAGATTTATTTTCGCGTCAATTACATAAAACAATATTATCTTTTTTTAACATTTCTGTTTTTATTTTTTGTGCGTATGTTGAAAATCAAATAGGAGGATAAATTATTACAGTCTATTATAATTCGCCTTACTTTAAATAATTGTGTAGGTCTTAGTTTAAGAATTGTTAGTGATGACATAATATAATTAAGGATGAATTTTCTTACTATTCAGTCATAATTTAATAATATGGCCGTAGTGATAAAGATTATTTTATTACTGTATACTAAGTAGCTTAGGAAAAGAGCCTATAATACCGATTAGGGTACCAGATACATGGAAAGCACTCCATTAGTACAATCAATGTGCTATTTTCAACTTGATCATTTGGAGCTGTGATTCGACAAGTTTTTGTTGACAGTCAACACTGAATCTAATTTTGAATTAAATATATTTATCGCTTACAAATGAGTATGTTTCTCAGAGTCTGAATAAGTTGTGATGTAAATAGGTATTTTAAAAAATATCCCATTAAATAGGCCGCCAATGGAAAATTTTAGTATTCCACAGCACATGGGAGTAGAAATTTAAAGCAATATTTTTATATTGCCCAATTCGACTCGGACAATGTTTCTTAATTATCAATTTCGCAACACCGTTTGCCATTGTCAAAATTTCATTTTTATCACATATCTCATTTGGAATAATTATTACTCCTTAGCACAAATAATCTCGTTTTTTTGATCAATGTTTGAAGTATTGAATTTTTTAATTATTTCTTTTTAATATGAATTGAATTGTGTTGGGAAAATACTATGATTGGTATAGAGAACTTATTATTTGAATGCAATATAAGTGAAAAAGAATTAAATTCGCAACATTTTACTGTGGCCATCCTTCAAATGAGGCAGGAAAATTGAATAACACACAGAGGTATGATAAGAGTGTGTTTTTTGTCAATAACTTATAAAAATAGCTGTTCAGAGATGTGTTTGATGCATTCTTGATAACATGCCTCATGCAGTAACATAGTTTTCAATCATGCCGCTCAAATGAGCTCGAATTTAAACATTCTTTCATCGATGAATTGAAGTTTAGCTATTTGGATTATTGTGCATTAATCATTTATGTGCATTTTTTAAGTGTGTCTATCAAAGTTAGTCATTAATTCTATTGCATAATCACAGTATCAAGCTCAGGCTTAAAAAATGACCACAAAATTATATCATTAATGATTTTTTTTAAATTTGAAAACTACAACCAATTTACCTGTGGGTATATTTCGGTAATTTTGTCCAAACCCGAGTTAAGTAATATTCGTCGTAATGCTGTACTTAAGTTGCTTTATTTTAATTATTTGTATCTCTTTTTTAATGGAGGTTTAAAGAAGTATTTAGAATATTTAATTTTTTTCAAGTAACTATCATATTTTTTACCTCATTTTGGCATTTTTTTTTAAGTGAGTGTTGGCAACACCTATGACGCTTACATTTGAAAACATAACCAATGGCACTGCACTTAAATGATTACTGCTCGATTATTGTTTTTATTTTCAAAATAAAAATTGTGTCAAATAACACTAAAACTTATTACAATTATTCTTGTGTTGAAAAATCTTTTGTAAATATCATTTTGCTCCACCTTAGGAATCATTGTTCATAATAAGTATTCTAGGTGAGCAAATTATGTGCATTTCACCTGATTGTACTGGTGGAATTCAATATATGGGAGGACAGTGAATGAACTGTAAAGCAGCGATGCACAATCTATTTGACGGTAGGATAAGTTAATCCACTTTCCAACTGTTTGTTGGAGGCTGTAGAGGTTAAAAAGTTTGCGGATTATGATATCTCCCTCAAGTATGAACTAGTATTTTTAATTATATAACTGTGATGAGTTGACATCAAAATAAATAATACTTCTCACTATCCAATATTGAAAATTAGTCTTAGGAAACTCAGTATTAAATTCGTGGGCCGCAATAAATTTCACTTCGCACCGCAGGTTGTGCATCACTGCTGTAAAAGGTGTTGATTTTGTATAGATTTCTTCGCAGAGGATAGGAAATATATTCACACAAGCAAAAATAAAACGACTCTTCAAACTTATCTGAAATGTTTTCCAAATCACGTTAGAATTCAATATATACCCTGTTTCCGTATGTTAAATTTTTTGATGCTGCTGTTAGGCACCATTCTAGTGCAAAGGGTTTTAATATGTAAGTAGTCACCTCCATTTTATACTGCAATAGTGATTACCAATTGGCTTTAAAAAAAGAAATATTCTAGTTTAAATAAAATATGCGTGTTATTAACTATTTTCTTAATACTGGCAATCAGCACAACTTGCGAAAGAATATATATTACGAGAGATAGAAGAAAAGATGTTTTGTTATGTGTAACGGAGATTTTTAATATAATTATCATATTATATTATAATGATTGTAATAGTTTTGTGTGCATGGACGATATTATATAATTACTTTAATGTACAAATGAATTATTTCACTTTTTTTTTTAAATGAGTTACTTAAATCCAGTGATTTTTGTATGCCCATTATTTATAATCAGAACAGAATAGGACAATCTGATTAATTAGATATTTGAATCATTATAATTTATTACATTGATGTATCAGTAAGCCACTTTACATAGCTATGTTTTAATGGCTAATATAATATTGGTTTATCCTACTAGATGTAATTCTTTTTTTTTTTTTTTTGTAATATTAACGTGTTCCTTATTATAATTTCTTATTTTCTTTCATACTTTTGTGATTATATTGCATAGAATTGTAGGATGCACTGTTAGAAATTTGGTTTATACTATTGTTACTCTGCATGTTACTATAAAAGTTATTTGTATGAGTGTATATTTTCAAATAAAGTTTACTGAAAAATAAACACATTTTTTTATTTCTATGCATTGCCAATCTTAGAAATCAACGAATATGTTATATTTTAAAAATGTAATGCCTTTCCACCGATTATTGACACCTTATAAGAATATATCAACTGTGTTTTGGCCTATTGATGTAACCCTCAAAAAATACGAAAATGAGTTAATGATTGTATCTCATTTTAAAGACGACAGAGCAGGTCTCAGGCAAAAGATGTGAATTAGAAAAATAAATTGACCACTTTTCAGAAGGAAAACATCACTTTACATTGGTTTTAGGTTTAAAAATTCTGACCCGGCCACTTGATGTAAGCCACTATTATGTCGACACTCCTTACGTATAATCCTGTATCTGCAAACATGAGAATCTACAGGAATGTATTTCAAAGATTCATAATGCAACTCCCCATGTAGTGTTTTTGATAAAAACAGTTTTTACAATTTCACCTGAACAATTTCAACATCAATTGGCCAAAACACCCTCGATATTATACATATAAATAGCATCACTACAAATATGTCGTCATCAACTCAGAAGGTCAATTTTAAAAATTCGACACCAAAATTCATTCACTTAATATATTTCAAATTGACTTTTACTGCACTAGTTTTATAGTTATTTCCCGAAATCTAAATATAACTCAATTGCACTCAAGCGTTTTTTCCTATTATTATTATTATTATTATTAGTATCTTGGATAGGTTCAGCTTCATTTAACTTATGTTAAAGATAACCATGTAAAAAAACATAGATTATTGGTCATATTCGTTCACTATTTGGATCATATTGGCACCTTCTTTTTAGTTGCACCGAGTACACCCTATTCATAGTACCCGATGGTCGTGCCACCAGTTGGAAGTTGGTGATGAATGGTTGAAACTATCCGCGGCATGTGTCTCCAACCAAATTCAATGTCTCTTCATGACCACTGACATAACAGGATGTTGCCTGATATGTACCCCAATCTCCGAGATTAAATCAATACAAAAGTGTCAAAATCGTACCCTATAAACTGGCACCAATCGAAAAATCAACAGAAAACCATTTTGCAAATAAATTGAGATGATCCATTTTATTATCTTAAGATATTTTTACGTTTTACTGACTCAAATAGGAGTGAAGATAAATCTTAGATTATTTAAGTAAATAAGAGAAAAACTACTTTATTAAACCGTAATTTACTGTACTTTACTGAATAAGAGTAAAATTACTTCATTAAACTTTCTTATAGTCTCACCGCCCTTAGACAAAACAATGAGATGAATCAGGGCGAGAGAAAAGTCATGAAGATTTATTTTTAAATTACTGAAGATGTTTCTGGTAAGCACAATCTAATAGAAAAAAGTTTTCCTACTACTACCACAATCTCTCGTAAGTCTTTCATCTTGGCCCACTTTATCTCATCGATATTTTAAGGACGGCAACGTTCTTGTGGTTTTTTAATTAAAGTGAAACTTGCAACCTTACATGGCAGATTATGCTCTTAATGTATAAACTGAAATTTCAAAGGAATATATCATATTCATGGCAAATCGAATCAGAGAATATTTCCGGGTCCATGGTACACTGGTCAATTTTGTTGGCTTCATAATTTAATTTTTCAATTGATTTATGGGTTTCTGTTCGTAGTCATGGATATTTATGATGTCTAGAATTCCCTCTCACCCATCTGATCCTAAAAACAGGGTGTAGCGAGAGCAATTAGCTAATCATTAGTTTTGTCTTAGCCTTATCCATCTATCCGTACTCTCTTCGAAAAAGGGTGGTTGAGCAACTTAGTAACAAACTCTTGTTGAAAAGACTTCGGTTGAGATACCTCGATTAGGAGTCCATATGCTCCACACTGGGAGCGGACATGGTAAAAAAATAAATGTTGGTAGGATGCTTTTATGAGGACAAACAATGCGAACCTAATGTTGCTCAAGCGATTTTGAAAACTACACAAATTCTAGTTCCAACATCTTTCAATATAATATCATATGCCATGTTGGTGTTTTTAAATGCTTATCTTATTTACATGAGTTAAGTACAACTAACCCTACCCAAGGTTGTTTAATTGAGGACTTATAACTGTAACATTTATGATAATATAAAACCGAATAGGAAATTTTTCACTTGATAGTTTGAATGCAGTTGTATTATTATACATATTACAGATTTCAGAAAGAAACTGGTTTCAGAATTTAGTAACTAGTAAAATATTCATTGCCTTGAATGAATTATCATGTTGCAATATTTTAATTTTTACTTAGTAATGCACTATTACACTAATCAATCATTTTATTTTTTATCTGTATTTTCTCCTAATATAAGGTAGAACTTTAAATAAACAACCAAATATCAGGTTACTTAGAAATGTATCAATATTTTGAAAAATAATTTATGACAATATATCATTAATTCTATTAAAATTGTGTCAATATGTTGGATGATGTATGATCTATGACCTGGGGAACCCTGTCATCGTTTGCCTATTGGTAACAAATGTGTGTCATATGCCAGCTCCCACCAAAAATAAATGTGCCAATGTAAAATACTGTGAAATGTTGCATTTAATGGTTTTACATTTTCAATTTGAATAATTTTATCGTTTAAATCCATAGCAGTTGAATAGTCAATATTGTGTACATGTATTGAGTAAACTTGTTTAAGCAGTGTGTAATGTTTTGAATATTCAATTGGTAAATCTAATTTCTCAATTTTACACACCTGTAACTACAAAAAAAATATGTTATCGAGGTCTGGTCTAAAACATTCATTATTTGACGAAAATTGCTTAAAACTACTATTTTTCTCATCGAACCTTGAAAATTCCCAAATTAATATTCATTCATCATTACCTAAATGGTTTTGAATTGCTTGAAGTTTTAAGATTCTTCTGATTTATGACAAAAAATAAAAGAACACCTGCTCTCCAATTCTTGAAATCAGGAATATTGCAAGCAAGAAAGTGACATAACGTAACCTTACTCATCAATGTGGTAGCGTCGGTGGCTATGGTTATGGATGTCGGGTTCAATTCTCGGTGCGGACGGTTTTCATAGATTGATCTTTCAATCGATTAATTGACTTCTGTTTGTAGTCTGAGTCCTCCCTCTCACCCATCCCATCCACACAGGGCGTAGCGAGAGCGATTAGCTAGCCACTAGTCCTGTCATCCTTCTATCCCTACTCTCTTTGAAAAAAGAGAGGTTGAGCAACTGAGTAACAAGCAGTTCTCGTAGGAAAAACCTGTTAAGATACCTCCATTAGGAGACCATATGCTCCACATTGGGAGCGGACATGGATTTTTTTTTTTTAAAAAAAAATCAATGAAATTCAAACATGTAAACCAAGCTAGTAGAAGTAAATCAATTAACTAGAGAATTTATGTTGACAACCCATAGTCATCAGAAAGAACATAATATTCTCACATGCAATATTTTTACACGGGTTCAAAAATTGGGCTCCCAATGGATACACTTTATATAATTATATATGTATTTTGGAAGTTGTCAGTGTTTTAAGTTATCATCATTATCTAGATACGCTGCAAATTTACTGCTGAATGAATGTGTCACTCAACTCTAATGCAGGAATATAAATTTGATAATAGTGTATACCTTCCAGTAACCCAAGCATATTATCACTTTTCAATTTTCTAGATATAGTAGATTTGTTTGTCATAGCATTCCTGTGAATAAAATCCAACTTCCATAAAAAAAAACTGGCACAGATTACAAAACTATATCATTGACAATTAAACCTTTATTGTTATTATAATTCCACCAGTGGCTAAATGCAGCAAGCTCTTATCAAAAACAGGAAATGCTGGCTATTTCACTTTTGACCAATGCCTTATGTGTATTTAATAATACATAGGGCATAGAACAGAATAGTATTAAATTAAAAATACTGACATGGAATGACCAAATATTGTTATTTTTTGCATTATTGACCAAATACTACGACTGATAGAAATGTTAAAGATATGAACAGACAAAAGCCTAAATCCGTTGTGTCTTTACTTCCAACCAGATGGGGTCCGTCGCTCTAGAAGGTCGTTGTGACCATCCAAGAGATGACTTGGAAGGAAGCAAGAAGACCTGTGGGTATATTGAATTTTCGAGACACCGCATAATAGTAAAATCACAAATAAGAACATTTCCTTTTTTACTACACCAAAGACGTATTTTATGTCCAGTTTTAATATTATAATGTCCTTTAGTGGCTGTATTAAATAATTGTTGCGTCTTGAGTACCGTTCATGATGAATTTTAATCCATTGCAGACTAAACACAGAATTTATAAAGAAATATAGGAAATTTATTATATTTTAATAAAAAAACTGAATAAAGTTCACAATACATATTTTTTAATTATTATGATATATAATGTGACCATTTTACATTTATTAATAAGCTACAATTTTTACTGTGACAAAAATTTATACGAACCCCCAACTCATTGTTTCACACAGTGGTCGATATCATCTCGTGGGGGATGCTGGAATTAACCAGGGATGTGCATGGGAGTATTGAATAAAAATAAGGGGTTGGCATAAGACAAATTTGCTTGATTTTATTATATAATTTCAAACTCCAATGTGTCTTATTAACAACATCTGTCAAAAATGTTAGAGGAAGTATTTAAAAATTTTGATTCAAAATCTCATTGGTAGGCTGATTTCATAATCTCATCTCATGCTGATTTTTAAGGACAGTGAGTATTTTACTCTGTCAATAGTGGTGAATCTAATAAGTTTGGTACTTACACTCACACACATTCTGTCTACGCTTTGTGGATCATGCACAAGTGCAGTACACATAGTGTGCTCTGCGTTACAGACAGAAAGACAGATAAAATAGAAGCATTATAAATAATTTATTAATATTGTCGCAACCATATTTATATCTGCGACTAAACCTCAGTTGAGCAATTCTGTTTCTTCGCGACTGCAGCAATAAAGCTGACACCCAGTTGTCAACTTGTATATTTCTTTTTGCTTCTCTGACCCTGGCTGCATTCCCAGCAATGGTAAATGATAGTGACCTATCACATACCATTGATCTAACACGCCCATTCAACAGTCATCAGAAGCGATTCGTTCAGTTAAGCCGTCATCCGCATGCTTTAGTTTACTGCAGTGGTATTAATTAAGAAGCATCTATGAAACAGTGACCGTGAGACAAAAAATATACCGAAATACAAACCTGCCAGTATTTTTATTTTATACAAAATAATCTGAGAACATTACATTATAAATTGTCTAAGCATGAAGAAATGACATGCGAGTGACATTATTTTTAATAGCTCTAATAACAATTTCATGCCAAGATATAAATACCACTGATTTAAGAAAATAGACAGTGTGCCAAAATATTTGCAGGTGAAAGCATTATGCCATTAACATTGCGTGTAATATTGCACATAGTGCATAGCCATATGTCGCAATATTCCGGTGTATATAACATAAAATAATTGTATCGCTTCGATATTAATAATTGTATGACAAAAACATTACATTTTATAATACAGCCTATAACAATTATAGTCATTATGAGAAGTCTACAATATATTTATTATGATGTCACAATACTTGGGATACTTTTAACTCCCCCCCCCCCCTACCTTATCAAAAAAAAACCATTTTACACCCTTTAATTCAAACCTCACATATTTTAACACACTCTTTTCATTAAAAAACTTTCAATACAATATAAAATAAAAATTTAAAGTGGGCAATTTTATTCCGATTTTTTTTTTAATAATAAATTGCGTTGCTTTTGTGACTTCACGTTTTATACAATCCTAATCTAAAGCCCCATGTTTTAAGAAGTATAGGTTAGCTGGATTGTTATTTTTGTAAAATATGTGACCTCACTTTGACGAATTATTTTATTGACACCAAAACACTGTTAAAAAACTAGTAGGTTGTAATTCAATAAGCACAGAATGATGTCAATAAATGCAAAAATTGCGACTGAGATTTTTTTATCCAGCTCACCTACACTTCTTTCAACATGAACTAGTCCTTTTATCACAAAAAATCATATTGTATTAATGCTACTGAACCCTTACCTTATATATATTTATATACACATAGAGACAGCGGCGGAACCAGAAATTGTCCCAGTGGGTGACCATTCAATTTGAAAAAATACATGACACATAAATAATAGATGATTTTAATATAATCTAACGGTCTACCGGTAAGGCTCGTGAAAAAAAAACAGTTGATAGAAAATAAAGACAAAGACAATATATTTATTGAAATAAAAAGCATATGAAAAATAATAGTAAGACATTTTAAACGGCAAATTAATTCTTCTCAGGGGGGGGGCATGGCCTACTCTCCCTGGATCAGACACTGCATGATTTTTCTTTTTTGTTCTCCACTGTAAATTACAAAGTTTGAAGTTACAATTGTTTTTGAATTCAAAAATGTCAATTTCAGCTTTCATCTTCATTTATACCGTTATATTACCAATCCAAACTTCTAATTAATAATTTTTTTAACAATATATATACATTTTATAATATATCAAAAAACGCGTATTAAAATTTCATTAAGAGATGTCTCTATTACTTTCATAACATTTTCAAATATAATATGGTTTCCTATTATACATAGCATTAAAACTTTAGATTAGATTAGAGGATTGGTTTTTAGTGAATTATTCAATTTTCTTCTTCAGGGTGGTTAAGAATATAAAGCTAAAGCTATCAAAAAATTAGTATTGCGTTCGATACATGGATAAGAAAACAATGGCTACGAACATCTCAAACTATCCATCCATATATATTATATTTATTTTGGTTATCAGTAAAGGAGATATTAATTATAGATAAAAAATTCGATGGCTATTTCAGCACTTCGACATCACGAGGACTATTAATAAAGTCCAGTTTAGGAATAGCCAAACGTAGGTATTATAGCCTCGTACAAAACAAATAGTGTATCATTTTTTGAAATATAATGTCTTTCCACCAAGAATTGACATTTAACATCTTAAAAGTTTAAGACGTATTTATTAATTTTAAAATCGTTATGTCTAGCAATTGAAGATTTCATTATTACATATTCATTTAAGTACTCACAGCCAATGGTGGATTACCCCATAAACGTATGAGCAGCGCGCTTGGAGTCTCCGATCCTTAGGTGCCTCAAAAATATTCTACATTTAATCCACATATTTTAAATTTAATCTATATTTATTTTAAATGTACATGGAGTTTTTATAATATAGCAACGTTTTTTTCAATTTATGCTTTCATTGGAACGCCTTTGGCATTAATAATGAGATATTTTTGACTAGAAGAGATTACAAGGAGGGAATAATTGATTTTTTTGTATACGTAATATGAATAACTTTCACATTGCTCCGAATTACAAACATCAAAATTCGTAAAATGTCGATAAATCATCTTCACGTTCAATTGTCGGCCATTTATCCTCTCGATATTAATTTTACATGTTACGTTTCATGCGTCCGATTTTATGTAGGTATACGGATGGATATTAATTAATATAAGTGTTCGATTAAAAGAAGAAAATTAAACAACATCGATGTTTTGTTATCAATGTAGATACAATGTATTGACTAAAAATAAAAATTTATCAAACGGCATTCGTACATATTGATTGACCTAAAAAGCAAACTATGTTAACAAAATATTATCATTCGCCAATAAATAAAGAAAACAAAAACATACTTTAATCATGTAGCATACTTTTCGAATAAATACATTAGTTCAATAAATAAATAGATAGTTGAAAGAATCCGAATGAATCTTGAATTAGCCAGAACCAAGACTAGCTATGCGCTGCGCGGGAAATTTAATTGCAGGTGCGAACTAGTGACGTATTATGATGGTGTAAATATTTGATGCAAAGATGACTTTTGTCTATGAATTCAGAAAGCTAAGCCTTAAATCTCTAAAAGCATTAAAATTGAATCCAAACTATTATGTGAAGCCAAGAAAATGCCTAATTGAATAAGTTTTGTATATAATTATTACAAAACATCATCGGCTGTACTAGAAATATAAATATAATTTTAAAAAAATAAGTTGATAAATTTAAGTCCACTTAAGTCCCTTACTGCATTTCATTGAATATATTTCACACGCTAAAAGTTGGAGTATCGAATTAATTCAAAATTTTATTACACTATATCCAACAGTCTGAAGACGTTTCAAAAAGAAAAGAACACGTGTACCTTTGAAAAAATTAATTTTCACAAAATTTCCGCGGAATCTTCTGAAAATATTATATCCAATAAATTGTAGTATAAAGTGGACTTTCATTTGTCTTCTTATCACTTTTCTCAAACTTAAATATATACACATTAGTTAAGTCAACCATGTACAAGGAAGAGGTTGTCTATAAATGGTGCCATTCAATTTTGAATATTTTTGAGTTCTGTTCCCCCATTTTCACATTACGTCACTTTTAAGAACATTTCTTAAAATTCAATCATGAAATTGCCATGTCATGCAATCATGAAACTATGTTCGTAAATACAATCTTTTAAGAAAGTAGCAATGATAACAATGATAATCTAATGAAATATTTTATTCTGAAAAAAATATGTCAATACTTAATTATTTGACGTTTAATTTTTTACACACACCCTACTGCTTTTTTACAAATCATCATATTACTGTACGGCTTAAAGCGTTATGTAATAATATATACACTTTATTTTTTATCGTGAAAAACTATGGAAAAACAAAGTTTATGAAATATGCTTTTATTATCTTATTTAACATGTCTAAATAAATATAACATTTCAATTAAAATATAATTGTTTTCCTAGTATCTAATGTCATATTTAGTTTCCATCATTATTATATTTTAAGTTTAAAATGATTACGACAAAATATATTGTGGAAAACACGATATATACGTTTTCATTATAATTGTAAACTATGTTACTTTTGCTTGCTCCGACCCCAGTCGCCTCATGAATAATTCATTGCATATAATATATTATATTGCATACAAATATCAATGCATTTAACTGTGTGTTGTACAATGTACATTGCAGACACAATAGTAAGTATTAATTTGCCCGGGCCGTAAGTGAATTGCCGATACGCCTCTGGTGGTTGCGCTGTACACGACCGGTAGCATCGCGCATGCGCCAGCAAATCGACTCGACTCAATTTTCGTTTTTCACCGCCGACACACAGAACCGTCGACATATGTTTTTAATTCGCAAATAATAATAAATAAAAAATCCGGGCCGGTTTATCATTCACATCTCGCGGAATGATCGGTGTCGATTTTATTTCGCGCGATCCGCCGACAGTCAGGCGCGCCTTACGCCACGAAAGAAAAAAACGTTCAGGCTTATAATAAGGGAGAAATCGATTAGCGCAGCGCTATGAAAATGCTGGAAAATTGAATACGGCTCTGTGTTTCGCGTCAGAATACGCGGCAATTCTCAATACAATTATGCTGTATTAAATAAACGCATACTAAAATGGATTCGCCGAAGCTGAATGAAAAAGTGCATAGGACCTGTCCGTCTGTGGGTGGTGGAGCCACTAAAAGACACGGACATTCTTCAGAACACTGTGATGATGATCTGGAAGCCTCCTCCGTAAGATATTTCATCAATTTTATTTTATTCGAACAACCGTAAAGGTCACCGATTCGTATACAATAATGCTAGACGTGTCCTTCATGTTCTAAAGATCGCTCGTGTTTTGTGTCATTGTTTTCAGTCTTATAATCACCTACTGACAATAAGTCGATGAAAAATTAGCACGACAGTTCGTTTCCAACTAACGTACTACAAATACGGCATAATATACCAGTCATACTATTTGTATTTACAACTTTATTATGCTGAGTACCGCGGTGAGTTTTTGACTTATTATTTTACTTATAACAATCAACTTGAAATATCAACTATTCTATTATAAACGTACGAACTAATTATGTATTAATTAACATTCAACGAATATTATTAATAATAAATATGACACTATTCCGTATCAATGGTTTATATAATTACGAACTACGTGTCTTAATAAAAGTATGCAATAAATAATACGCGAAAAAGGCATCGTATTATTATTGTCACAGCCCTAAGAACTGTGTCTGTTATTTCTTTAGTCATTAATCTAAATACTTCTGATATATTTTTGGTAGCTACAGTGTATCAATATGCAACCCTAGAGCAGTTGCTTCCAAAAAATTTGGGGTGTACACGGTAGAATATTATGTACACACATATACGAATTGGATATTTATTTGATGTAGTCAAAACATGCCTTTTTTTTATTCAATATTATGTATGTAAAAAGTGGATTATGCTTTTAATATCAGTACATGTTTACAGTTCAAAAAAAATTGTTTTTCTCTGTTTTATTAATTAATAGATTATCAATTAATTGTTCAATTCTACAAGATCAATTTAGTAAAAATCACATATTTCGAAGCTCTTATTCCGACACAAAACACAATGTCAGGCGTATCTTGAATACACACGCACAAAAAAAAAACATTTTCCAAGCTTTGTCGTCTGGAAAAACACCCTAAAATGAAAATTCTTTTCTACGTACGTGTGTACCTCTAAAATGATGTAGACATTAAAAAACAATAAATAATAACTGATATTAAAATACCATAAATAAAATTACATTTCATACGATATTTGAACAATGCGTGGTTTCATTGTATGTGATCAACATAAAAATAATATGGAACATCGATTTACTCAAAATAAAAAGTTTCTCTACAAGTTGTTATGCTATCGTAAAAATCACATGACTATCGCAGTCATTTTAAATGAGTGAAGGTCTAAGAAAAAAAATAAATACTTCCCGAAAAAACATATTTTTTACTTCGCTGTCGTTAAAATTAGGAATTATTGAATCATCTAATCAATAAACAGGATTGCGAAACTGTTATCCGTAAATATTTAAAGTAAAATTATTTTTTTTCGTTCATTATTGTTTTTATTGAAAAGTGACCCATTGTCTGAAGTATAAATTAAAATGGCCGGGCAATGCCTCCGAATGCTCCAGTCTTCTTTACAACTGATAATAAACAATTACCTCTATTGATAAACTGTTTTCGGATAAAACCATTAGAGAATTATTAGCTATATAAATTTAACTATCGATATTCAAACCGTTAACCGAAACTTAACCATAATAAAGAAATGATTCATTATTGAGATATTAAAACAGATTATAATTTATTATCTAAATCAATGTTGCCTACAATACTATGGCTGTATAACTGTGTTTGTTGCATCAATACATTTAGAGGATTGTATAAATACGTGCATATTAAACGCCCACGAGTTAACGGGTTATCTTTTTACAGAATAGAAACGTCTAAAACCAAAAACCGATAAGTCCAAATTAAAATATTAGTTGTAATCAAAGTTTTTGTGTTTCATGCTTAAATTATCAGTTGGATCTATATGTTTGTGTTATATTTTTCCAACGTATTGTATTTCTAATTAAGAGCAATATGCTAATTATTACTATGCCGATTTAAAAAATAAAATTGCAATAAATATAAGCGACATATCGCCCATCGAGTATAAAATAACCATAAGTGCTAAAATTGTGATTTTCTGTTTTAAATGCAAAAATTTCCGTAAGATTCACATAATTGTAGTGTAAAAACATCTCTACCGCTTGCTAGTATCTCCTATTCATTTTTGATGCTTGGTATATTTAACAAATTTAAAATATTTACAATTAAAAAACAAGACGTGTCGCGATACTCTCACATATTTTTGTTGAAATTAGTTTGAAACACACTATTTTACTGGGGAAACAAAAAAATATCTTCATACCTGAGATATTTCATCTAAAAAGAATATTTTAAATGGATGAAAAACTTCAAATGCAATTTTCTCAAAACTATAAATTTGCAATCATAGTGGTTTTATCCTTTTTTTCCCCATGTCTGCTCAAAACGTGGAGCATATGGTCGCCTAATGGAGATATCTTAACAGATTTTTTCTACGAGAAC
The DNA here is from genome assembly GCA_022494535.1 of Himalopsyche phryganea. Lineage (NCBI taxonomy): Eukaryota > Metazoa > Arthropoda > Insecta > Trichoptera > Rhyacophilidae > Himalopsyche > Himalopsyche phryganea. The sequence continues at coordinate 1,851,313 of JAGVSL010000114.1, read as the reverse complement.
TGCTCGTTACTCAGTTGCTCAACCTCTCTTTTTTCGAAGAGACTAGGGATAGAAGCATAGGGCTAGGACAGGTCTAGTGGTTAGCTAATCGCTCTCGCTTCTCCCCGTGAGGATGGGATGGGTGGAAGGGAGGACTCAGACTACGAACAGAAATCCATAAATCGATTGTAAGATCAATCTATGAAAACCGTCCGCATCGGGAATTGAACCCGATACATCCGTAACCGTAGCAAGCGACGTCGACGGTTTTATACTGGATGGGGGATATAATTGGACATATTGGGTTATGCGTGTAGTTTCCGTGACAAGAGAAACATTTTTTGGATGCTTTTGTATATAATGAGAAAACACTAAATCGAAAAAATAACATATTGAGTTAGTTATACTAAAATGTTCTTTATTTCAAACACTACCGTATGGAAGAACACACTTATTTTTATAAATTATACTTTTACTAAAAAACAGTTTTGTACAAACAAACTAAATGAAAAATGTATAGCATTTCAAACATTTGAAAAACTTCAAAGTGCAATTACTCAAAACTAGTATTTTTCAGTTAGTGTTTTCTTCTAGAACCACGACGATGTTATGTGAAATAATTTTTAGTATATTATGAACGTATTTTTTTTTAGATTTTAGCAAACGTGGACTTATCGGGTTTTACTTTTATACGCCTCATGTATAACTTTGTATAGCCATTACATTTAATTGCCAGTAACATCATCATTATTTTCAATAAATATGTATTATCAACTACTTAATAAGATAATATTACATTATATTTTTAAAAATTGCGAGCTTCATTTTGACATAAAGCAGAATATACGATAATTTTAAGTAAAGTTAAACCTCGATACCTACTAAAATTATAACTTTACGTATGTAAACATCATGATTGACAATATTTCACTAACAGATGTTCTTATTGAATCAGCGGCGCAACTAGTGTGATTCAGGAGGGACTTACATATAAAACTAACTTTGTAGTCGTCAGTAAATCTTAATAAACATATTTTTTTATTAATAATTACAATTCCGCCAATTCAATTTCGAATTCAACGAATTCTCGTTGCTGGTGAAACGTCCAAACTCACTTTACATTAATAACGAAAATGTAACCATGCAAAAAAAAATTTAGTGCATATATGATTTTTTCTCCTAAACAGCTGATACTTACTGATAAACAATAATAGATGTTCACAGAGTATATTTGAAAAGGAGTAGAACGATTAGTTAACAACAAATTCTTCCAATCCTACTCTCTAATTGACAGATTTGCTGACAAACAATTCTCGCAGAGTTATTTTTTAATATTTACAAACTATGAAGGAATGGAAGATGACCGATTGGCTTTGAACCAGTTCTAGTTAGCACTGTAAGGCGTTTCAGTATGGAATTAGGTATTATTTTTAACCTGCTGAAGATTTTTTGATGCTTTCACTATTGTTTTGTGTGTTTTGAAACTTTTACTACGTTAGTCTTTGCAAATTATCAGATGAAATTTGAATTGCTGAAGCTTTGTAAATTTTCATGTATTTCCTCACTAACGACTCGGGTTTCGCCTTACGGCATATTCATATTAGGGTCGTTAGTGACAAAATACATAACTTCAACAATTCAAATTTTATATTGAAATGCCATCAAGCAGTATCAGTCCATATATGAAATTATCAAACCTGTCGTATTTTTTTTTTTCAAAAAATCGTAATAACATGTCCGAAGACTTCAAATGCATCTAGTGTTAATGGATTACTTAATAAATTATTATTTCACCTTGAAATATGTAATAACATAATGACACCGTGCTGAACACGCGATAATATATTTGTTTTTCCAAGTGTAAGAGAGAGATGCAGTACATGGCACACTAAAGATAAACTGCCAATATGTATGGACACTCTTTAGACATTAATTTCAATGTTTTTGCACTGCACTACTCGTCTACACCAATTGGTCATAATCATGTCTTATCGCAACTTACAAACATTAGAAAACAACGTTTTTTTCAGAAACTACTCACAATATGAATGTAGTGGAATTATTTAAAAAGAAAAAAACACCTAATTTCTAATTTACACTTTTTTCCGTGTCTGCTCCCAACGTGGAGCATATGGTCGCCTAATGGAGGTATCTGAACAGAATTTTTCTATGAGAACTGCTTGTTACTCAGTTGTTCAACCTCTCTTTTTTTATCGAAGACTACGAACAGAAATCCATAAATCGACTGAAAGATCAACTTATGAAAAACATCCGCATCGAGAATTGAACCCGAGACATCCGTAACCGTACCCAACGACGCAACCACGGACACCGACACTCTAATATAACAATTTAAAAAAAGTCCGGCCATTTTTTTACCAACCACTAGCTACAAATGGCTCCGCGTACTACTTGTTGGCCGACCCTGGTATTTTTTATGGAAAAAATTACCGTAAAATAACATATTGGAATTCAGCTGTAGCATATCTATTTTCATTTTGTTTTATATTTATTTTATTAACAAACTCTTTATATGGCAGATTTATTCAGACGTCAATAATATTTAACTAACGGTGCTTTCTGTAATGGAAAAAATATTTATAAAAATTCCATACCGATATGTTTTCGTATTTGTATTTCTGATTAAATTTATATCTCTCCGTTTAGAAAAAATCGACCTCATTGAGGAACATGAACCGAGTTGCTATGTCCCATAGCGCCCCCGCTATAAACAATGATCTCAATAGCTTTATCATCTCAGTCGATTCAGATATTTCTTATTACATTAATTACTCCAATAACTTTATATTGAATACGGTAAATAAGACACCACTGGCGTCTTCGCGGTGGCCTATTATTTTTGTTAAAAAATTAGTTATGCCCAATTAAAACGCCATATTTTATTATGACAAATACTTATTTCAGACGAAATGTATTTTAAAAGAAATGGTTATTTTCTCAAATTTAACAGCTGGTCGAAAATCTAAAGATGCTTAATTAAAGAATGAACAAAATAAAAAGAAGATGTTGGTTTTAAGATATTTCCTTCCTTTAATGTTTGATATGATTTTTGAAATAAGATATGTATGGCGTTTTAGCTTAGCTAATTTATTGGAAAAAATAAAATTTAATTGGAAATAGAAAATTAAAAAAAAAACATTAATAGGCAGCTGGCCCTTTATCCCGTTGACAGATTGTGGAATAGGAATAAACTAAAATATTTTCGAAACTAAAAAAAGTTGGTAATTTTGTATAAGTCAATGACTGAATTTTCTCATAATTTTGCGGTACTCTCTGACCAGTTTCAATTGATCTGTTTGAGGCCGATTTATATATTGAATATCGCTGTTAAATTAAATCGAAATAAAATGTATCTTTTGTTCGATGATAGTACTGCACTGGTGAATCAGATCCGAACCCTGGGTGAAATATTAATAAGATATAAAAAATACTATTAATATTTTTTTAATACTGTAAACAACTAAGTATTATTTAATATGAAGTCATATTAAATAAAAGTTTCTTGTATCGCCATATTATATCAATTTCGTTTTTAATTGTTGAAACTAAAAGATAGTGCAATCAAAAACAGTAAAACATAGTTCGTTCTATAACAGGTGAAGCTAACATATGTCTTTTTAAAGTGAAAATGTCCATACAGCGATCACAAAACTTATGGTTCGGGCCCCGACATAAACAGATAAAACCAATGCTCAAAAATGTAAATTATTTAAAATACTCAAACAAAAACTATAATGCAAAAAATATTGCCCAATTACGATGTAAGTCGATCGAGACTGAAATCAAAGTGTGGTTCATAAATGATTTTGGTTTAATGGTTGTAGATATGATTCATCACTACTGCTTTTGTGCTTATTGTATTTAATTTATTTCAAGTGAAATTTTACAAACTAGAATAATATATAGTCACCGTTCTGGAAGAAAACACTAAAAAGCGAAAAAAATACATATTGAATTAGTTATATCAAAATGTCCTTAATTTTAACTCTGCTGTGTGGAAGAACACACTTATTTTTCACTTTTAAAGTGTTAACTGTCAATTCTCGGTGAAAAGGTATTATATTTAAAAACAAAACATATTTTTTTTCTACTACTTTCACATGTTTATAACGATCAATTGTGATAATCCTCGTGATGAGCGAAACCGGTCCTGATGGACTGGAAGTAGTACAAACAAATTGTGTTTTATTTTTTATAAATTAAACTTTTATTATTCCAATTATGCAAAAACTATTATTTTTTAGTTAATGTCTTATTCCATAACAATGACGATATTATAATGTACGTATACATTCTGTAAACAAATAGCTGTACCTTATGCAAAACATAATATTAAAATCCTTTCATTATATTTTCGGGTCAAGTTAATTAATATTAATTAATTAATTCACTTCATCAGTTGTTTGTAGTAAGCAATATGTATTACGTAACAAATTATACTATCCATTTTTATTGTACATTCTAGTATTGTTGATTTATAAAACAGTTCGTTCTTTTGAATATGTTTAAAAATAAAAACATGTTCAGTTCGAATGTAATTTTTTGAAAACAGCACTGTTGATTGTACATTTTTTATATGTATGTTTTGTATACTTACCGTAAGTGTTGTTCAATTATTATTCAGGATTATTTTGGTGTGATTTCTGATTTGGTATCGATTACTTATTTGGCGCTACTGTTTCCGCAACACCAAACACGGACCAATACCACTTACCTCAGTACAAACCTGCACTTCTTGAATATTAATTCAAATTCATGATGGATGACCTGAATATTTTACCATTATCGTAACCAATATTACAGTAGTTGCAGTAAATGCAGTGATGACAAAACCTCAGGACTGAGAATAGTTTTTTCGAAGTAATCATATATTTGATAATTGCTGGTAAAATGTAGTAGATTTGTAATGAGTAGTAAGGAGAATAAAACATTGCCATAGTGTGGTAGTTTTTTACATATTTAAATACATAATATTTCTATTCATAAATTAGTGATGTTTTCTACCAAGCGACTCCGATAACTGTAGTGGATCAAATACACCCATCCTTCATTTAACACGGTTTTCATTTTGTAGATTTTTTTATTAAATCTTGAATTGTAGTGTCCATTTTTGTATTTTTATAACGTATTTCAATACTCGAGATTGTCTGAATATAATCGCATCAGTATAATTACCGACATTAAAAAATCAACTTTAAATGCATGTTGGAAAGCAAGCAGCCCCAGCATAGTTTTGATTAATAATCATATTGAAACGAGAGAACATATACACTTGGAAATTATTGATATTGCACATAAAATATGAGTGAGGAATTGGGAGAATTATTAGAAGAATGAGAGTTAAATGAAGAAGAATTGATTGGTATGGCTACAACAGTTCTTCCTGAAAGCAATTGCGATACCGAAAGTCAAGAAAAAACAATAAAAGATGGATTGCAAATGGCAAAAAAGATATAAATATATTTTCTAAATAATGATCCGGATATGGATCGAGCTTTAAAATTTCAACGAGAAATGAAACAATGCATTGCTAGATTTGAAGAGATTTACACGAATCTCAAAACAGATAAACAATCAAAGATTACAGATTTTTTGATACGGCCGACGGAAGATGACGGAAATAAAATCTGTTTGTATCTGTTTCATTCTTTTTCTTTCGATCTTAATTTTTTTTCTCAGGAACCTTCGCGGGCATGGGTACACCAACTCACCAAAGTTTCATCGCAATCGGTTTAATATTATCGGAACGCATACGGGACAAACAAACAAATATTCATTTATATATATATATATATATATATATATAATAAGACCTACTTTAAGTTAATTGTACTATATCTATAACCTTCGCGCAAGTACAAGCAATAACTTGACAAAGTTTTATCGAAATCGGATGAACGGTATGGCAGTGCATAAGATACGAACAAACAAACATTAATTTTTATATATTAGATTATTCCTAGATCCTATGTGAACCGCTTCTAAGTTTGATCTTTAGATCCCATAGTCACTAGTATATGAATAATATTAAATCAGTAATGAGTCTAAGCATAGTCGTTACCTTGAACAGAGTTAAAAATACGACTTCTAAGATCCCATCGAGTTCAAAACAAAAATTCATTATTTGTGCATTTAAACCCATCATTGATTTAATAAATTATGTCTGTCTTTTCAGTCCCAGATTTTGGAGAGAGTTAAATCAGACAGAATTGCTGTGACGAAGCCTGAAGAGGACTGGAGAAGACGGACAATAATAGTTGAAAAGAAAAATGGCACCTTCGGTTTCACCCTCCAAAGCTATGGAATACACTACAAAAAGGTAGACAGTCAAGCAATCGAAAGATAACTCTAACTAACCAAGCATAACCTAAACCTAGCCTTACATAAAATAAGCGAAAATTTGACTACTGCTGGTCACTGTATTTATAGTCTAAGCTGATTTTTCAATTTCAATTTTGATAAAAAAAATTTATACATATTACTGTTTTCTTCAACATGAGATAATATTACAGTAGATTTATTTTGTATTTCTATAATGCACAGCACAGCGCTTGCCCATGATATACGATGGGCAGAAAGAGAGAAAGAATTTATGTGTGAGTTTGATGTTGACCGGCGGCACTGCAAATTGGTATATAATGTTGCTTACTACAAAATATTCAATCTCATTATACATATTGAATATTTGAAACATTGTTGACATAAATGAGGATAACATTTATGTCCCGCCTCTCATTACATGATAGATAGTTTCAGCTTTATTCAGACATGTTTTCTTACAGTATACGTTCAGCGTTCAAAATCCAACATTTAAATATACAACAGTTTACAAATCAATTTGGCACTGTTAAGGCTCAATGGATTAAGTAACTATAAGAGAAATTTCATTCAATGAAATAATGCAATGCTGAACCTAATAGTGACATCTATTTATAACAAAAAATAGTTGTTGAATTTACACACATGTAATTAATAAAATCCACCTTAATAGAATTTTGAAAAATTTTCAGTTCTTTTAATTATTACAAAAAAATACCATTTCAATAACCATAGGCCTTATATGACAGAGAAGGAACCAGTGGTAACCTTTGTTTCAAGGTTGAGGAAAAAAGCTTCACACATTTTATTGATTTTACTAATATTTGAGTAAATTTCAACGTTTTTTATTAATGCATGAAATAATTACGAATCTTACAAGATATTTTAAAGCGAACCCAATGCATACACATTGACACATCCTACTTTGCGTTATTTATTTGGAATAATTATCAAACTATGAACTGTGTGAATATTTAAATAATTCACTTATTGCTGCGACCTTCCTTTCCTAACCTCACACTCCTTGAAGAAAGCAACGTAGTAATAATTTCACAAATCTCTCAAAAAAATAACATTTGTGGAGATCACATTTTCTACAAATTTCTAATTCTGTTAAATCCTATTTTCTCCCATGTTGTGATGCCATGAATGAATGGCTCCAATAGCATAATATATAATATAATATTATTCAATTTTGTAGCTGTTAAAAAATGTTTTGATGTTAATTAACTTTATCCTAATTGTAAAATGATACATTATGTTTATAAGATTATATTAAATTAGTGAAACATAGCCCATAATTATTATCATTGTATCGTCAGCACTAGAATATTGTCATGCATAATGAATACCTTCACCGGTGTTAACTGACTTCCCGAAAAGAACCAAACCAAAAACAGCATAATAATTCATAGCATAGCCAAACATATACCTCTCTCTTTTTATCACATGATTCAACATTCGCTGAATGAATTTCGACTATTAATTTGATGTACTAGATACAGACTATGTTTAATAATAAACAGTAATGCAAATCATCTCTTTTCATCGTAGTTGCTAAAATTTTATGATTTCATATGTGGCAGATTTACGAAACATTTTTTACCAATAAATATGACATAAGACAATTTTTTTCCCTTTTGATAATATCGGGTCAACTGCACACATTCATCTATTATACATTGATCATTAAAGAACTCTTTGTATGTTTGACATAGTGATATGGGAATAAATTCTTACAGTAATCAATTATTCTACCCCAATAGTGGCGAAAAATTTTAGTTTGGTGATCTTTTAGTTTTTCAGAAATATACTTTTTTATTAATAAATAATAGAATATGTTGGTATATATATGACCTTGTTAAATTTGGACAAAAATATACTCCGAAAGCCTCTCAGGATTATTCATTCATGTTAGCTTCATGTAACACAGTTTGATTGAATTGATTCGTAGCTCACAAATCTCACAAAAATACCAACCCTTTGTTTTGTTTACCCTCCATTTTGTTTTTTTCTCGCAAGAAATAAAAGACTTCACATTTGTATTTCCTGGATCACTATGTAGTCTGTATGTCCTGTTGCTGTCAAATAAACAGTTTGCCAATGCTATTATTTATCTTTTGACTAAACTATGCTTGCGCGTTGGATTTGTCCTCATATTAATAACTTTCAATATTGAAAAAATAATACCAAATATCTTACGAATATACATACAATTAAATATTTCATATAAATACAGACCATATAGCTACCCAATGTTTATTTGAAGGTTATCGTCAGTAGTTTCACAATTTCATGTATTGGGATGTCAATCTATGACATTCATAAATGTATATTGAAATACCCAAATTTGCAAATGAAATTGATATAAACTACAAAAATAGTATACGAATTTGGTTCTGTAAGTTGAAATATTCAGTTACATTCAATATTCATTATAATTAAACATATGTAATGGTTTTGAAGAAAAAATATAAAACTCTCTTTCCGTAAATGTTATATTTGGATGAGTACAGGTTTTGTTATCAAATGGTGTTTGGTGTTGTTTTCTAATACTCATTTACTGTTTCACTTTTATATCACTGGATTGTTTCATGAATATTTTGTTGCAATAATGTGTGCTTTTAGGAGCAGGAGATTGAAATGATCACCTATGTAGACTATGTGGAGTTTGATGGGCCAGCCTACCGAGCCGGAATGAGAGAAGGTGATGTCATCCTCTCTATCAATGGGACGGATATGGAGAAATCAGATCACAAGACCCTTGTCAACTTTATAAAACAATGTGACACACGAATGAGAATGGTTGTTTTATTTGAGGACTGCGTAAGAAAAGTAAGTATTTCTAATAATAATAGTATACAAATTAAAATAGTAAACACAAATCATGCATTTAAATTCTTAGCACATTGTTACACTTTATTAAGTAACCAAAATCAGGCTTTAAAGAAAATTGAAGTGACTGTAAAAGGAGCCCATATGCATTGAGGCTGGACCCAATTTTGATAATTATACATTAAATTTGAATTGTTGAGATTTTGTACATTTCTATCTATGGATTCGAGCTGACAGTTCGAGTCCATTCGTGTGCTTGAATGTCTGAAGATGAGGAAAGGCGAAACCCGGGTCGTTAGTGACAAAATACATGGAAATGTACAAAATCTGAACAACTCAAATTTGATATTGAAATTCCATCAAGCACCCTCAATCAATATCTTAAATTATACAATTATACATTTATTATGATAATAAAATATTTCAGGTGGAGCTTCACATACGATACATTGAGTTACAGCGAATAATTCAAGACAAGATGACTGAATTGGAACGACTATGCCTTAGAGAAAGAGAAATGCTAGATGGAAAATGGAAAACTCACAGCTTACCATCGCAAAGGAAAAAGACTGCAGGCCCTGATGCCGGTGAAGTCACACCTTCGGAAGAAGATATTGTAACATATTCTTACTGTCGGCCAACAGTATCTACCGAAGATGTTGCAACGAAACACAAGCAATCTCAAATATTATTAACGTATCAGTATTTGGATCCAAACTACAGGACTTACATTTTACAGCCTACTACCTCAAGAAGCGGTGATTATGTGGTAAGCCTCGGCCCTCCGAGAAGTAAAAGTGACCATCACCATTTTATAGTTAAGACACCTTGCACAGGGCAAAGCATAAACATTACTTCTAGACATATTCCGAGTGGAAAAGTTGTCCACCAATCCAATGGAATGCAAAACCCTGCAAATAATAAGCCCAACAAAAAAGGCTCCCATCATCATTCTCACAGATGTAATCCTTGTTATCCGCCTCAAAACAATCAAGACAGTGCTAGCTTAGAAGCTTACGACCTTGCCAGCCCATGCTGTGATCCACACTGCGTACCAAGCGCTAAAAGAAGATCGCGGCATCATAAGCATCATGACAAGGAGCACAGTCATCGCAAGAAAGAAAAGCCTCGTTTGCCAGAGAGAGAAAGCAATAAGCGTGAGTCGTCATCGCAGACCAGGTCTAAGTCTCAGTGTCAACCAAGTATTCAACACTCAACTGGTAAATATAGGTATTTGAATTTCGGAGCAGGCCTGGTAAGTCAATGTAGTTTGCAATCCTGTACATCTAGTGAGATGAGTGTAACAGTCCCAACCTGTGAAAGTTCAGTCACTAGCTATACGACATCCCTGAGTAGCGATACACTTTACTGGGATAATCCAAATGACGCAAGGCATTCTAGGACTCCGCCTAAAGTTCAAAATTTAAATCACCATCATCAGGCGTACCCACCTCAATGCAAGCCCAAGTCTTGGGACAATCTAACAACTAAAGCTTTCGGCGGTTATGGGTTTGGTTATGGATATTCGGATACTTCTAACAAACAGAGTGGTAACCCTAAAGGACATAGTAGAGCACATAGCACAAAAAGTGCCCAAGAACATCGGGCTTATAGACATTCAGCTAATGAGAAGCAAATCCAGCATGGTATGTATTTGCAACACCATGGTCACCATAGGTATACCCCTCCAACCAAGTCAACGGAAAGTTTGTTGGTAGTATCAAAATATCATGATCCGACTATGTCTGACTCGAGTATTTCTTGTGAATGTTTGGATGTTGTTTCGCCAGATGGCACATTAAAGGCTACAGCTAGATTTTTCCAGCAAAACCAGGGTGGCGTTATAATTAGTCCTACCGATCAGAGGAACACAGGCTATTATTCACAGCATATACCTCGTCCCCAATTGCAGAACTTGAGAAATCACACTCTTCCTTCGACAACTTCGGAGATTACCCGCTTATAAAAGAGATAACTTTGTAATGAACTTCTAACGTATTGTTCACCTAAATTCACACTACATACATGATTGTTGTAGTCAATAAATTTATTAATTTCAAAAATTTTCCATTATAATACAGTAAGAGATAGCAAAGTATTTAGTCCCATAAGAATAAATATAAAATATACTTAATAGCTAATTCAAAACCTCGCCACAGTCAGCACTATGTATTAAACCAAAAGTTATAAAATAGCTGTCAATTATATTCTGTAATTTATACAAAACTGAATACTTTTCTATTATACCTACACAAAAGAAATATTTCAAGAAAGCTTGAATTTACAGCATTTTATTAACTATTTTGATTTCCTTTCCAATACATTCTAATTATTTTTTGAAATGCTGTTAGTAAAAAGACCATCCATAATACAACTGTAATAACAGTAAAAATAAACACTAGAATCATTTCAATATTCTTTTTACACATAGTTAGAATACAATATTCACAACAAAGTGCCAATAAATCAAATCATACTTAAAATGTTTTAACAGCATTACAATCATTGTTGGATAAGCAATATCAACAGTATCACAATGCATTTTCAATATTATATAAGTATATATTGATAATAGACATTTCTATGCTCTAGAATTAGTATTAAAGTTGTAAAATACATAAAAAAATAAAATACTTGGACATTTAATTTAAATTTTGCTGTCTTTACTTCATAGTATTCTTTTTTTTAGCAAGGAAAACCATTTCATTGTCTTATTGCAGTAAAATAATCATCAATTTACAAAATGTTTTGAAATAATGATGAGAAAATATCATGTTAACTTAGCTTGGCTGCTGACTAATGACATTTAGGCGTCTGTGAAAATAAGCAACACTATTTTATTCCAAGTGGAACGATATTTTGACACAAATCTGTGGGAAAAAAAACATTATTTTATCTGAAAAGTGCGTGGCTAATATTTCAGATTGGTTAGAGTCTTTGCATAAGCATATTGTTAAGGCAATATATTGGCACTCTGGTATTTAAAGTATTGTAACTTTTTTCATTGATAATGATCTCTATACAAATTTTGAAACAAATTTAAAAATTATACTTCAATGAAAAGAAGAAATCCAATACAATACATATTATACTCCTCACAACATTTAGAGTTTTCAAACTCGACATTAAATACTCTGTAAAAACAATTTTATTTATTTATTATTTAAACAAACTCACATTATTATTATTTATCCAATGAATGGTGGCATCAATATAAAATTATATATTGATATCATTGTTTCAAAATTGTAACCCTATAATAATATTTGTACTGTACATAGATTATTCATAGGTTCATTATACCATATTGCATGAAAAATGATCTCGATTCTGCCATTTTTTGTTAATATGTTACTCTTTTTATGTCATGTCATCTACTTCTATTTTTTAATCACCAATATTTATTATCCACACAACACAAATCTAAAGTTTATTATTGATTGTGAAACAAACCAGTTTATGATCATGTAGTTAATAAGGATAGAATATTCTAACGAAACATGTGCATATATCCATTAAATTCAAACAAAATGGTTAACCATTTTTGGAATCTTCATATTTTTAAGTAAATTTTCAAGTGCACATCATATATAATATATGTCAGCCTCTGTATGCTTGTGATAAGAGCTTCAATTAGCCATCATAAGCTTCCGGAACAGTTTGTAATGTTTAATTTTAAATATTGATTCTTTCAAATTAATATTTGAGATTTTGAGCAAAGGCGTTTTTAGGTTTCTTTTCTTTTTGAATTAATATGATTAATTGTTGATATATTAAAAAATATCCACTCATTGATAATTGGCAGTTATGACAAATAAATGTTGAACGTATATATAAAATTCAATTTATCCCATAATATGGCGGCATGTAGCCGAGTGATTAATTTCATTGGCTTCGGTTGCGGTTTCACAGGTTCCAATCCCAGTACGAGTAGTTATATTGAAGGACTTTTTCAGTCTGTGTATGGATCTGTGTTTGAAGGTATATTAGAATGTGATGGTTAAATTCCCTCTCATCCATCCGATTCTAAAAATAAGGTGTAACGAGAACAACTAACTAATCATAAATCGTGTTCTAGCTCAATCCTTCTACCCTTACTCTCAACGAAAAAGAGAGGTTGAGCGACTGAGCATAAAACAGTTCTCGCAGAACAATTTTTGTTGAGATATGTTTTATTAGGAGTACATATGACAACATAAACATATAAAAAGTTCAACTCGGCACTTTTGTTAAGCTATTTGAATTCAACTAATATAATGTTATACATGTCCAAACCATTGAAATGGTCTAAATGCAAATGTCATTTTCTATATGACCATTCATTGGTGTGTGTCACAAATCAAGGTTAGGGGAATGAAAGGCAGATGTAATTTTATCTTATTGAGATATTCTCAAACAGGTGCAAGAAAAGGATACAAACAACAAATATACTTTGTGAAAGATACTTTCCTGTGTGCATGTTGTATCTAACAATTTAGTTTTCCAACACCCAACTTATATGTTCCATTATGAATAGAGCAGGGGCGGCTTATCTTAAGTGGCCACAGGGCCCGGGCCCCACTAATAATTTAAATGAAGTATTCAAAATGATTCAAATTAAAAAACTTTAAATATACAATTGTAAGTATGCAACGAAATTGACAATCATCATTTGATCAGCTATCATTTATGTGAAGGCAATAGTTTAACATGAGAACATCGGTGACCGGTGGAGGGCGGCATACGTTTTGGGCTATTGAATATTTTCACTGCTGTGGGTACATTTCTTTGGGGTGTATGTTCTGTGTCCTCCTAAAGCTTAGAAGTCGTGACGGGGCCATCTTGTGCAGGCCCATTCGCATTTGATTCCATAATGTTATTGCAATAATCTAGGTACTATTATCATATTTATTTACGCTGTTTGCCTTTCAAATTTATAATTTTAGACTAATTATTTACCAAGTAAAACCGTCTCAGTTTACCAGCGGTGGTACCCTACCGAGTCAGTTTCGTCTGCCCCGTCACTGTGGTAGTATGTACATGTCACGCGATTATTTGTATAATACATATTAGGTTTAGTTTGTAAATAAAAAAAGTTGTTTTGGCCCTTGGCTCCACCTGTTTCTATTTTCACCAGCCGCTTCTGGATACGACAATCATGAGTCTACTGTATTTGGTGTTTAAAACCCTTTTTTGATTATTTTATTCCTTATGTTATTTATTTTTTAAAAGACTTAATGCCATTGAAATATAAAATGTAATAAATAGCACAAGTATATATATATATATAGGTACTCATATTTATGAAATGATGTTGTGAATTTTCAATGTTTTATATTAGAAAAACTTTAATATTTATTAAATGTTGTTGACTTACATATTATTTAAGTTTAGATTAAGTTAACTCAATGACCTTTGAAGCTGATCATCAAAATGTCCATATTATTTAATATTACAGCAAAATTGCAACGTGATTATGAATTAATTTTTAATATATACATATTACAGGAAAAAATCTTTCGATTCCCATCGCAAACAAATTATACAAGTGCATTTATCTTTGTTGACATAAATACCAGTAATGAGAGAATTAAGATGTATGTTATTATAGTTAGGTACTTTACATTTCATATGCATATGGCTTTTTATTACAACCCTAAGCCAGAATATAAAAACTCCTGGTTTCTCATTCAAAAAATCATTGTTTATAAAAACAAAGCAACATCTACTGGATCATCCCAGATCATTTGCGGCCACCTATTCAGTGAAAAATGTGATATTTTAGTTTCTATAAGTTATGACAATAATCTCTATTCATATTGGCTGTGGAAAGGAAAAAAGACGTAACCCACACTAAAAAATATTGTGTATAACTCACACTAAACGTGTTAGTACACTATGTTTTTATAAACATATACAACATATCGACTGTATCCTTCCGTCTTTTCAAAATATCTTTTTTCGGAAATCACAATGTATACAGTTTCATACACGTTTTGTGTGGGCTATACACAATATTTTTTTAGTGTCGGTTACCTCATTTTTCCTTTCCACAGTCAATGTGAATTATTAAAAAAATAATTAGTTAAATCTTTCTTATTTAGTATACAACCAAACATTTAATTTTTTTTCAGAACCCTATGTCTAATATCGCATCACTTAATATTATGCTTAGATACCATACGTCGACCACTGTTGATTCATCTTTCGCATACATTTTAGCAAAAAAGCGCGTACGTATTGGGAATCACTGGTATAGATGAATTATCTGAAGAAAACTTTGCACCCTTTCCTATTATTTTTTTTTTTCATTAATAATTTACGAGAGAGCCACTGTCAACTTGAGATTTGCTATATTTTATAGATGGAAGCTAAGAAAATTGTTTTTTTTAGTATTAATTAATAATGAGACATTGCCAATATTCTAGCGAAGTGGATTTTTTCAAATACAACAAAAAATAAATAAACGGCAATAGCTAATAATTGGTATAATCAATAATAGGTGTCTTTATTTATCACAAACTTTCAGTATACCTCTTCCCCTTATATGCATGAGTGTATCACTGTTAACTTTTTATTCCAAATTTTTCTCAAATCAAAATGAAGGTGGCCACTCTTGATCTGTACTGATTCAATTGACTTAACCTACATAAAATAAGTAAAAAAATCTTTTAATTTGAATTTATGTTTTCACTTCATTTTTTCAACAAAGTCAATGTGAAATAACATCAATACATTTAAGGAATTGTATAGGTATGTAATTTTAATCATTTTTATTTCTCTGATTATAAATATAATAAAATGTAAGTAGAATATCTATAGGTAATTGTTATAATGGTGTGAAAATAACTCCAATATTTGTAATATTGCTTACTGTTAATCTGTGTTCGAATGACATTATAGGATTATAGAGAATTTTGTTTTATAGTGTAAATTCTTCATGTTATACAAATTTTCACTTATACAAAATGATATAATTTAAGACATCGACTGAGGGTGCTTGATGAAATTTCAATATCAAATTTGGATTATTGAGATTTTGTACACTTCCATGTATTTTGTCACTAACGACCCGGGTTTCGCCTTTCGGCATCTTCAGGCATTCGAGCACACGAATACTGTCAGTTCGAGTCCATTTGTCTGCTCGAATGCCTGAAGATGCCGAAAGGCGAAACCCGGGTCGTTAGTGACAAAATACATGGAAGTGTACAAAATCTATATAAAATGAGTTTACACTCTGTCGGTTCGATATTTTATGTTAAATTATATTTGTGAAATATCTATTATGTTTATTATTTTGATTAAAACGTGTAAAACATTAACCTCATAATGATCTGTAGAATCAATGTATATACAATAAAATCATACCAGCGAGGCATACACTATTTCGTTTTATTATTTTGTCCTTGGTGTTAAAAGGATTTTTGACACATATTCATTGAAAGGATAAATAGATATTAATCATGAATGGGGAATGAGAAAAACAGCTATTTCATAGGCGTTTTAGAGAGCTCTTTTTTACCACAAATATTTTTAGCAAAAACATTAAGCCCAGGCAATACATTCAAAAAATATATAAAATTTAAAATTTGCCATCAAATAAGTTTTGAGCCGTAAAAGCACCATATTTTAAATTATAGTTGCTGTCAGGATATTATAGGCTATTTATCAATCATGTAATAGTCCCGAGTAGATGTAATTGAATTTTGAACATTATTTTAGTGAAACGAATAATGAAAAAGAAACGTTTAAAGACGTATTTTAATAAAATAAATGTTCATATTAGTTTAGAG
Organism: Himalopsyche phryganea; assembly: GCA_022494535.1. NCBI lineage: Eukaryota > Metazoa > Arthropoda > Insecta > Trichoptera > Rhyacophilidae > Himalopsyche > Himalopsyche phryganea. The sequence goes on along the minus strand of JAGVSL010000114.1, from coordinate 1,834,388 downwards.
TTTACTGGCCTTTATTATTGGCAGATGTGACAAGTGGATGCAATAATAATTCAAAAGGTAACCTGAGAAAAAATTACTAATTGATAGGTTTCGTCTGGCATCGAAGATTTTGCAGTCAATATTGTATAATAAATGAATTTCCTCTATACTTTGGATTATTATTATTTTTCATTAATTTTTTTTGCGTGAATGACCAAAACAATAAAATTATAATTGACGCAAACTAGCATGATTGTCCGGATTTTACTCCGTGGTTTCCTCTTGTAGTGACTATCACGCACATTTGGGTGACATAAGCAGGTGGGATAAGCATGAAAGTTTCGTGTTGAGATCTATTAAGTATTAAGATAAATAAATAGATAGTTGAATGGTGAATTTGTACACTGGACTTAAACTTATAGAAATACACAGATGCACAAAAACTTTGAAGATACCGATACAACATTCTGCAAATATTTATGTATTCTTTTTGCAGTTTTTTTTTAATAAGAGTATCTGAAAATAATCATTCTGATTCTTATTCGTAATCATATTTCTTAGCACAATTGTCATAAAAGGATGAATGAATTAACGCTCTTTCAATTTATTTCAGAGCAGAAAAAACTATTAATTCATTAGATATACAATTAACATTTTTTTTAGTTTGGTTAACCTCTATTCAAATTTTGTTTCTTCGGCTATTTTCTTTATATTATGGTGTAGAACAGTTTCTCGCAAACTTATTTGGACTACAAGAACACCCCTCCCTCCAGCTCTTCATTGAAAATGATAAATTGTTAATCGTTTTTTTTAAGATTCACTATATAAAAAATGCTATTATTCAGTGTTATTTATCTCAAGTTGCCCTTGAACAGAGCAGACTTTGAAATGAATAAATTTAAAGTATACCCTTCAGTAGCTGATTTATTTCAGTAAACTTGTCATACAAATTACGATGGATTTGGCGTTAAATTTATGGAGACTTATTATTATTGTAATAACTTTGTTATTCCACTGATTTTGTAAATAGAATAAACACAACCAGTGGAATAACAAAGTTATCAATAATAGTTTTATATTAATTAATGATTTTCCAATAATTCTGAAATTATCCTCTTTATGTAACCCAGCTATCATTAGCTATTGTTTCCCTTCTGTATTATATAGCACCCCAAACATGGTGGTACCATCCTTTTTTAGAACTAATAATATAGTATAATACTGTTATTTTGCAAGATATGTTATATTGAATGATTCTTTCATTTATTGCTACTGTTATTATTTCATATTCTTATATTATAGTTAAAAATATGTTTTTGCTGTGTTGTATATTTTTCATGTTCATTATAAAAATAATAAAACTACTTCTCAATATTATTGTACATAATCTATATGGTAAGATAGAGATGTGGCTTATAACTAATTCTTAACTTTAATCTTTGATATAGTTTTCAAAATAAAATTTATCACACATTGACAAAATTTTAGTTACGTACCTTGAATCAATTATAAAAATGTTTCTAAAAAATCGTTTACCAATTTTTCTCATTAATAAATATCACTGTCAGAGAAACTTTAGCTTTCTCTAACCCTTAAAAAACCCATATACACAGTCTTTTGTCATGTGAAACATTGTATTTATATAAAATAATATGCATGTATTGTTAATCATAATGCAAAATTTTTATTTAATTTGTAAAAGGTCATGTTTCACAGTTATTGAAATGTTCACAGAAGATTATTGACAAGTAATATTTTTCTTAAATTATATCTTAAATTATATAATATTTTATTATCAATTTGTAATTTTTATAAAAAAATCTGCTGATAGATTTCCCAGTATAGAGGGTGGCTTAGATTGATTATTAGTGTAATTAGGGAGTATGTTAAATTTATTACTACTTATTATAGTATTTCATTTCAATTGATAATATACAATCTGTAGGCCTAATCAACAAATAAGAATGAAATCAAATCGCAATATTATTTTTTTATTCCATCTGTCATATGTCATACTGAATCAAATATCGAGAGTAGTTGTTCGATTCAATACTTTTTAATGCCAGACAATATATTTAAAATGGATTTAATATTACTTGTGTAAATAAATATGATTTAAATTTGTTGACTATGTATTCGTTATTCACAAGAAATCAGTTACAAGAGTTACAGAGTGACTAATTAATCTAATGTGTTTCCTTTCATTTTGTCACTTTCAACCAAAAATACATGATTCAGCATCGACATGGAAGCGATCAGTCTCGCAAGTGAACCAACCGGCTGAATGTAAAATATTCTTATAGTATGATTAACATGAATAACTTTGTTATTCCACTGGTTGTGTAACTATGTGCGACACATGTTTAGCTTCTTTGAGAAGTTTTATAATTACTTTAATTAATATAGTGTAGACATTTATCCCACATGAAAAATTTACAGTGGAATTTTGAGAATTATTTTTTCTCTTAACTAACGGAGAGGGAAATATAAAAACAATACTAATTACTCATGCAAAGTAGGGAAACTTCCGTACGAAAGAAATCTAGCCAAGGGTAGTGACATGTCTTTTTAGGAATGATTTACAAATAATTAATTACTGTTTCCATATTGATTTTAAAAATATGTTTCTCAAGAAAAAATGCTTGCTTCAAAGATGTATAAAAGATATATACAAAAAAAACATAACTATTAAACACTAACTAATGCAAATACTTCTTACCAAACAAAACTTCACTGATAAATAAATATCCAAATAAATAGTGTATAATTCAATAAAAAGATACGTAGCAATACGAATCGTAAGTAATCGATGATAAAATCAGGAATTTGAGGTTTTTTAATTTTCATCCACACTTTGATCGAAAATCAGGACACAGCACCCTATAAATTTGAAGACTTCATATTAAGTCATCATTAAAAGTAGCCTAAATTTAAATAACCTAAAATTAAAAAAGATTTTTTCTCAATTTTGTTTTGCCTTTACCAGCAAGACTCTTTGACAGCCTTTACTACTGTACCACAAAATATTTATAAATTCTTACGCCTACGTTAAATATTTGCCATTATTTTAAGCTTTGTCCACTCCCCACATGGAAGACATGGATTTTGAATGGAGTTCAGCAGCAGATATCTAACAAAGGCTGATTGTGAATCAATTCCTCAGCCTCCATTATGAGGCTGATGATATTACGAAGCCTGATTGTAATTTAATTTTTTGGGGATTCGGTAAGGTTCAAAATATTATTATATATTTATACAATCGTTGAACAAAGATAGATAAAGACAATTTTCATAATAGTTTTCAGATATCTGATATATTACTGCAATACTAACTTGCGACTTGTTAATAAATTTCTTAAATTAGTTGATATTGATACAAAAATTACAGACAAAGTTTTAGGATTAAGGCTTTCATTGCCAGTGAATGATTCAAATATCCGAAAAGACACTGTCATACAACGATTTTTTATTTCAGTCCAAAAGATCCACATTGGGAGTGGATATAACCTGTATAAGCAATTAAAGATTTCATCTCACATTACTATATTCGGAGTAATCAAAATAGGCCTGCCAAAGCTTACATATTATTTTATATCGACACTCCCTACGTATAATCACGGAGGTGTCACAAACGTGATTATAAGTCTTTTGTATTTTTGTTGTCTAGTAGACATCAAAAAATATTGGGAAAAATAACTTCACCGTTTTTTCATATGGTATAAACATGTATTTAGACACTTATAGGAGTCTACCTAAAATCTGAAGTCCAATGTCGTATTTGTAATATTTAAAAAACTATAAACTTTGCAGCAAAACTTTACATAAAGTAAGAAACTAGATTTAAAATAATAACACTGTTCCGATTTTGAAGAAAATAGTTTCAGTTGTTACTTTGTAACTGCGTTTAGAATATTTGAGAAGCTCTCCTGTAAAATGTCATGTTTGCACTTAGATTATACGTAGGGAATGTCGATATGTGGAACTGTGTGATAAAATTTATTATTGTGTGACAAATATTCAATAAAAAGGGGCATTATTATTGTGATGCACCACAAGCTTTTACTAATATAATTGACCCATTCAATAACTACTTCGTACATTAATATTTTGCCATACATAGATGAATGCCAATGGTACTTGCTTCATTTTAAATGGCCAAAAGAAATATACAATCTTTGTCATTGTTTAAAGTATTGCTTAAGCTTGTATGACATTAGGTAATTCTAATAATTTTTATGATGTATACATTTTTCAGTACATGACTGATAGACATTTTTATTATATCAAAAAATTATTATCCTAATCAAATGTCTTTTTGTTTCAAATTTGACTATAGAGTTTAATATTACTATAACAATAAACTGAATGGTAATGCTTAACAGCCCACATAGATGATTGCAAAATTTCAGTAAAAGCTATCTCGAGTAATAAAATTTGACACTAGCCACAAAAAATTGATTTTATCCAATCAAACATACAGAGGAAGGGTGAAACCTTCGTATCCTCAGGATATTTTCGACTTGCAAAGGTGTAAACACCTTGCAATACTCTATGTATTACATATAAGGTAAAAATGTCTTATATAATTCTATAATAATAGACATTTAAAATTAATTTATAGAAAACTTCATTCATAATCTTTAAACTTTAATCATTCATTGAAAAATATAAAGTAAATTTGAATGATAATTATTGTAAAAATGAAATGTGCATACTTAAATTTTTCGAAGACCATATTTACAAACTATTAATAAATGTTGTGATAATCCATATTTTTTTTAGTTTTTAGTATTATTGAACAATTAAGAATGCAACAGTAGTCAAAGTTAATCATAAGTTAATTGACAATATGTATTAAGTTAAATTCAATGATGACAAATAGATTGATTATTTAAGATTTGCAATTATTATACTAAAAAAATGAATTTCTGTATTTTGGTATTTGGCAAAAGAATTAAATGTTTTAGTGCCATAGAAAAATGAAAACATAATTTTCAATTTCAGTACATATATTTTTGTTTTTAGGAACATGAAAGTGATTTTTTATTACAGATGTTTTATAATAAAGGTTTTGAAATCATAAAAGTATTATTAAATACTGTTTTATTACTTATTTTTGTAATTAGTTATTTAGATGTAATCGCATGTTCCTCTGCCTTCCTATACCAATCACTGACGGTGGTCACTCTGTGCTGTATTGGAGAACACTCACAGGTGACACAATACCCATCCAGCAATGTCGCCATCTTCTAGCGTTCTATGTTCCCTCAGGAGTAACAAATTTGAGACCTATTAGACGTTTCCACTCATCCATGTGTAATATATGTCCAGCCAAGCGTAGGCGTTAAGTTCTGATATAACTCACCATAGAGGATATTAATCTCATGGTTGTGTTGACGCCGTCAAATATCAGCTTCGCAGATGGGGCTGAAAATCTTTTGCAGTATCTTACGCTCAAAGGCTTGCAGGTTCGAGAATTTAAGCCTATGAGGATTCTATAGAGTGGAACATTTCTATTATTAGCAGGTATAAGAAATCACTAATTATTTTTGAATTACTTTTTCTAAGCAATAAAAAAAATATTTTATTCAGTGTAACCAGTGCTAGACACTTTATAATTAACATATGCCATGATGCGTTCAGTTATTTAATCAATTAATAGTATTGCTATAAATATAGAGAATGCTAAATATGAAAAATTAAAAATAAATAAGATGAGCATTTCTAGGGTAGATGCTTTAATAAGAAATAATTTTACCATAATCACTCTGACAATTCAAAATCATGAAATATTAGCTGATATTCAATAAAGTTGAAAGTTATCTGCAGCTTTGTACAGATTACAAATTATTGAATGAAATAATAAATATTAATTTTCCTAATAATATCACTTTTAAAGATTGGGTTTGTTTCAATTCTTGGTGGAAAGGCATTATATTTATAACAATAAAACACCCTTTTTCGTATTAATTACACTCATTGTGAACATTTTCAACTAATCAAATAATAACGTAATACTATAACATTACAAAGAATAGGTATAGATCATCAGCACAAATTTATCTTGTTTTTACCTAGACACACGTAAAGGCAAGTGATAACAAATATTATTAGCTCCTTGAGAGGTTGGTATTAAAAAAAATTCTCAGCCCAAAAAAAAAACATTTATGTATTTTAGCACATTGTTTACGGGAGAGAGAGAGATCTAGACCTCGGCGAGGGATAGAGTAATCTCAATGTAACAAAGGCTAAGCATTGATGGCAGGAAACAGTGATTTCTGTTCTGTTTTTTGGACTGCATTTGTGTATTTTGTAAACTACAATATATATTCCTATGCATATTAATTAAGTTAATGATGGAAATACCTAAATATCTTAGATTTTTTCAACCCGAAGATTATGTCACACATTTGGTTAAAATTTGTCATGTCCCATTTCTTTATTAATAAATTTCAGCAAATTTTTATATTGCTCACAGAGAAATATACTTACTAGTTTAGCTTCATGTGCCAACCGATACAGATGTTTGTGAATTTTGTCCTTAATCAAAGATGATAAATATTTATTTATAAAGTATTTAAGTTTAAAATACATACTACATGTGATAGACAGGAATTTTAACATTTTTAATACTCATTATTTATTTTAAAAATCTGTGTAATTTATGCACGGATAATTAGGAGTCTACTGTATGGGATTTTTTTGAATATGAGTAATGTCTCAATAGATTACCCATTAATAAGTACTCATTCCACCCCCATAAGATAATATATGTTAAAACATTGTTGATAAATGAACGATTATAAGTAGGTTATGTAGGTACATAATGAAAACATTACTTTCTATAAAAGAAGAAAAAGCGTGTGGTGCCCGAGTAAAACACGGCGCGTAAAGTAAAAATACTTGAAATTGTAGGATTTTCGTTATTCCCTTATACTTTTGAAACAAAATAAAATATTTTAGTTTGTCAGGTTGGTTTCAGGTTTCTTTTATTCAATATGAAAATGGCCGACGATTCTGACGTCTGTGGACGAGTATGCGACATGTCATCGTAAAAGCTATATTCCAATATTTCCTTTCTTGATTCACGAATACTTTCCATATACTTAGGTACATAAAAGATTATTCTACCCTACAACATCATTTCGTGTAGTTTTCTGAGAAAAATATCATTTTTAGGCCTTGTCCCTGCTAATAGACATTTACCTGATTACCTGATTTTAAGTAAAAAAAAATTTTTTTCACTTCCCATCTTCTGAGATTATTTTTTTAATTGGAAATATCCCTGAAATGTTACTAAAAATTGAACACGAAACATTAATAGTAATTTTATTCGCAAAAACATTGTATAAGTCAACTACATATTTATTTGTATTATTTCAATAAACTATATTAACTTTAAAAAAATCTAAATGGGTTAATTGTATTATAGCTGCATGACTATGATACAATAATTATTTACTTTGCCGTATCGGCATGACGTAATCACGGAATAATCATAAATTGAAGCGCAGATTATATCTTGGCATTGTTATTATAAATAATAATAATTAATCACATTTTAAAAAAATATGTTGCCATAATCGAAATTTAACAAATCTTACCGCTAAGCGGGGTAGTTCCGCCTGGTTTTCATACGGTATGTTGTTCATTTGTATTTATTGTTTTTTTGTACTACGCATTTATTTTTATGTGGATTTTGATATAACAATATTACAATATATTATAATATATATAATATATTATAATTATTTTAATTTAATACTGCAGTTATTGAAAATGGTGAATATTATTAATTTACAATATAATATATTGATTTCAATGATATAACATGCGGGCAAATTAACACTGACTCATGGTTATTCCACTAATTGAAAAAAAATCCGAATAATTTTTTATCACTATTACGTTATTTTAACTGAGTTACAAGGAGTTCTCATAGGGAAATTCTGTTAAGAGACCTCCATTAGGAAACCATTTGCTCCACATTGGGAGTAGACATTGAAAAAAATACGTTATAACAGCAATAAGGTAGAATAATACTCATAAAATTGTACCTAACCAATTACATTCATCACTTTTGTGTATTTTTTCATCGTCAAAATTTGCTAGGCGGAATTATCCTTGGTTCACTGACGATTGCATACATTTTGAAAATTGAACTTACGGTTAAGCAAGTAATATAATTAATTAATGTTTGTAAATAATCTGTATTCAGAATATTGATATGCTCTGTTCGAAGGTGATGTTCATATTAATTAAGTAGATGAAAATAATTTATAAAACATAATTTTTTTATGCCTTAATTTTTTGATATTTTATTGAGCAACTTTTTAAAAATATACCAAATAATTATATTACCGTATAACGCCAGTAAAATAATTTATGGCAAATTTCATGTCCCATTGCATTTGATTTACTACTTACACTACATTTGTAGGTAACGTATTTAAAACAAAATTTTTTAATTATGCTAATTTACAATCTTTTGGTTCAGTAAACGAAATAGACTTAGTTGACAGTAAATAACTGGGTACCTACCCTATTTTACTTATTCCAAAACTTTCATAAAAAATATTTTGAAAATAAAATATATTTTAAATGTGTCCAATTTTCAAGTAAACTGATATTCTTTTTAATATTTACAAGTAATTAATATTTTCAGATACTGATATTTTTATAAAATGATGTTCGGAGATATTTTTATATTTTAAACTTATCCAATTTTCAAGTAAACTGATGTTTTTTTTAATATTTACAAGCAATTAATATTTTCAAATACTGATATTTTTATAAAATGATATTCGGAAATATTTTTTTCTTACTTGGCTACACTCGTATTGTTTTGTCGTTCTTCTGTCACATTGTCGTTTATATGGAACACGTTCAGTAACTTTTTACGTTATAAGTTGTTATAAGTTGTTAACAAATTTTAATGAATTGATCCACCGAAATAACTCCAACCATGGATAATGTTACCGAAGATAATTTCATCAGAAATGCTATTTATTCAAATGCTAGTGATTTATCATCTGTAGTCTCCACTCCGACGTCTGGGTGTGTTTCTGAAGACGAGTCTTCGGACGCAGGTTTCGTGCCTAATAGTGTAATAGAGAAACAAATAAAACTCTCAGATGTATGTATCAATCATTTATTAATCGTAAAAAATACTTATTTCATATTAATATTATGAAGATCTTGTAGAATCCAAAGAAACTTTGATAGGTTTAACCTATGTATTAGAGTTGCTTTTAATGATATATATTTGTTATTTATGTTTCTAAAATCTTTATTTACTAATGTGTTACAATTATTTGTTTGACAGTTTACATTTTACGCACTTAAACTATCCAGATTTTGTCATATTTAAATTATGTATAATTATTTTTATTAACGATCTTATATCCATTTCTATTTGTCCACAAGTAATAGTCATTTCTGTCAGTGGTAAACCTTCGTTATACTGGACGTGGCTTACAAATTTCAATATTTTATAATGAAAACTACCCAAAATGTAGTGTTAGGTTAGGTTATTTTTGGTTTGGTTTGTTATAACCTAAAACATTTCAGTTCGCGTAATTTTCGGTATAAAAATAGCATTTTATGCAATATCCGGTAAACGAATACCTATATATCAGTAGTTTTATAAAATAGGCAGCACTTTAATAATTGCTTGAGTTAAATATGATGACAGCTGTCAAGTTTTTTTTTTCATTTATTTTGCTATATCGGTAGATTTTGGGGACACAGATTGGAATTGATTAATAAAATGTCAATTTTAATTGTACATTGAAAAACATTCTTGTTTAATATCTGGCGTTTATTTGTGATTCTGCGTCACTGTCAAAGTTAAAAATGCAATTATGTATTTCAAAGATACCTACTCGCAGCAGTAACTCTGATATATTCCAATGTAAAGACATTAAGTGAAGCAGTAGTTAAATTTAAATGCGTTCATAAAACTATCATTTAACAAAGCCTTTTTGATAATCATCTTTAAACAATACAATTGAGAATAACTTCGATGTTATCCTACGTGTTTAAGATATGTTAGAGTATTCTTGATTCAGATCACAGCCTATATGTTTTTGAAGGATTGACAACTTAAAAAAAATATAGCTTTGTAGTCGAATAGCCTATTGGATCACTATCATTTAATCTGCATTCTGATACTCATATTCATATTGATTTTATTTGATAACATTATGAAATTAATAAAATGAATCATACTGTCTCTTTGTTTGCAGTAAATCTATTGTTCACATCTGTTTCATGTGCATGTATTAATAATATATATTTTTCAATTTTATGCGACTACTCTTATCATAATTTTATTGATTATGATAACTTTTCGAAGCAAAACTATCATGCGTGTGGCTTAGTTTTATGCAGATTATAATTAATATTACAAGAAGGCATAAGTTATCGATAAAAAATGTGAGTTTGAGTCACAAAACTTAATTTAAAAAATATTAGAGATAATATAAATTCTTAGATATTTTGTAAAACTTTCTGGTAATTTTTTGTCAGAATAATTAGTAAATTCTTTCTCTCATTTTCAATTCATTCAAATAAATTCAGTAAAATCATTTTTAGGTTAGAAATGGTAGTTAAAAAACAACCAAAACTATTCCGTAATGAAAATTTTTAATCATGCTTCAGCTGCACAATGCAATATTTTGATACCAGTGTTTCCATGCTTACATTTTTTTTAAAAATCTTCCTGTATTTGCTAAGAATCCTCTTGGTCTTTGAAATATTATTAGTAAACTTACCAAGTAGCGCATATCTCTTATTTTTCTGTTTTGCAGTTCGATAGTCGTTTAAAAGAAGTAGTAGAATTTGCAAGTACTAGTTTTACTAATAAGAGTTCTGAGAATTTCATTTCTTTAATCGATGTATGTTTTGTTATTTCAAGGATGCCTCACTAGACAATATAAATAATGCAATAATGGAGTGTAAAAAGTTGGTACTGAATAGTAAAGAATGCTCAGAGGAACGGAAATGGCTTGTAAGATATTTAGTTGAGCTGCGATATCGAGCTCAAGAACTTAAAGATGCCGGGGAAAATCTTCCCAACAAGATGGGAGTGTCAGTTGCCGGCCACCATTTCAAACAATATGATAATGTTAATTCCACGGTGAAGCAATACTGCGATCATTGCAGTGGAGTGATATGGAGTGTCGTGCAAGGATCATATGTCTGCCGAGGTTAGTTTAATATTTCAACTTGAATTAAATTAAGTATACCAATGTACAGAAAATTCTGCATTCACTGTTATGATTACATACAATGAAGAACAAAATTACATTAGCAGAATATTTTTTTTCCTGCTATTTACAGTCCCGTTTCAATCTGTACCAATTTAATTTTATTTTCTCGCAATATAAGTCAGAATTATTCAAAAAATTATAAGATTTTTACATTTTCAATCATTTCTGTAGTACATAAATACTATGTTTTGGCTTGTACTCCAATTTTTTTCATTGCTGATATATTGTGTATCATTTTTAAAAATATATATGTAATATGCACAAAAAAGATCAATATACGTAAATTATGACAGTATCTCGGCAGACTAAAAGCCAAAATTTAGCAATTTTCTTAGTTTAGAAATACATGGTACAATATCAGTTTAAATTAGAGCAACACTTTAAATGCTGATAATATTATTATCTATATTTTTGAATCATATGAAACCTAGTAATTAAAATGTATTTTATTATCAAGTTATATGGTGTTCTGAATTACATGTAAATAATAAATTGAAACATTACAACGGACATATTTTTATTGTCTGGTTTGGAAATGGTATAATATCACTTTTAGTAATATTAAAAAAATTATTATCACAAGAGATCAAAACCGGTTTTATTCCGAGTGAGTCAGATTGCTCGGGTTGAAAGAGTCTTCCTCAAGTTTAATTTGGCACCATGTACACCGACTTGATCTCAATTAAGAGAGATGGTAATCAAGAAATTGCAATTAATGCAAACATATTGAAAATGATTTTACCATGCATGGTACAACAGAAGTCTATTGTGTTTCTTAAAACTGCGGTAAGAAAAGAATTCGATGAAAAACTAAAACTTATAGTTATTACAAAGAATGTGTTACATTTTTAATTGTTTGCTCAACTGACATGGTTTTTGAAAGTGTGTAATGTCATAATAAATAAATTAATATATTTCAAATTTGAATTATTGAGATTTTGTACTGAAGATGCCGAAAGGCGAAACTCGGGTCTTTAGTTACAAAATACATGGAAGTGTACAAAATCTCAATAATTCAAATTTGATATTGAAATTCAATCAAGCACCCTCAGTCTTAAATTATAAATTATATGTTTCAGATTGCTCCTACATCTGCCACTCCAAATGTGTTCACAAAGTTATGAGAGTATGTGCCCACGTTGTTACAAGTGAAAAGGGAGCTTTAGAGATGACCATATGTGCTGAAGTAGGTTTGGCGGCTCAACGATATCGATGTGCTGAGTGTGGAACTAATCTCAGCTTTAGTAAGTTCTCACAATCATAAAATTTCTTGCTATAACAGTGTATTAACCAAGCTAGGGCCATACATTCAAAATAATATGGTGAGCAAATAAAAGCAAAACACCATTTTTCACTTTCATTCACAGATAACGCATTAACATGTATATTAAATTTCATATAGAAAGGTTATTAATATTTGTATAATTTAGTAAATTAAGTCCGTTTGTGTTCTAGTAGGCTCGGATTGAAAGATACAATGAAAACAAATTGTTCAACAAACAGCAATAGGTCATAACCCATCAATAGTTGTCAGAGAGAGATGACATTGCTGTTTGTTAAGCGATGTATAATCAATATATCTGAGATAATTCATTGTTCAATGATTAAGACCTGAATTGCTTTCTTAATGTAGGTGAAGTGAAACTGATCTTGAATATTAAATTTGTTCAATATGTTAAACATCTTTTCATTGCATCTTCCACAGTAGATAATTTATCATTTAAATTAAATAAATGTAAAAGACTCACAATACAACTCATTTATATGCTTAACAACATCATCCGATTTCTTGGGGATTATTTATTTAAGGATTTCAAGAATATCATCAATATCATACTCCTTTCCATCATCAACCTACTTACCTCGGAAGCAGATTTATCCGTTCAAGCTGCTTGGCCATAAAACACAATTCCATAATCATCATCTTGCAAATGTAGTGTAAACAGATTGATCTTTAAAAAATATCTTTGTCAAAAGTATCCTTGTAGTTTTGGAATTACAATTTATTATTAAATATTGATTCAATTATGTGTGTACAATAAAAATACTGTTGTTTACACATTTCCAATTGACAAATTCCAATCTGTTAAACATTGCTATGTAGCTATTTTCCTGTATATGAAATAATAGATACATTTATTGTTAGATGCTTGAATACTAATATAATAAGATTTATTATAATTAATAAATTAATTATAATAAATCATTGAGACTGCTTATGAAATGAGATAAGAAAATTCCAGTCTAATAGCTTTCCATAATAAGAAGCCTAACATCACATTATTCATTTTATCATTTTTATAACAATTTACTAACATAAGATGACATTTATATTATTGAATTGTCTATTAACCTCATTTGGGTTTGTATCTTGACCATCTCAATACCCTCACTGAACGATGACGTTAAATTAATAGAAAATACATGATTTTAAGTAAATTGAAGCTTCTTGACTACATCGAATGGCAAGATGATGGTATTCTCTCAAAAAAATGACAGGTGCATCATAGTAAGTGATAACAGTTATTAAATGAAAAAACAAGAGTATCTGAGTATTTTTCCAAATTTTAGCGTTCTGAATAAGCGTGATTATGCTTGCAAATTTCACTTAAAATATTTTTTTAAGCTGTAATTGTATCGATAGCTTGTTTATCCGAAAATAATTGGATTCTTAGTCTATCAGGATATTCCTGATGGTGGCATGATGACGAGATAGCAACTACATTTGGCAATTTTGACTGTTATTTTTGCCCTATTTAATGGATTCTTCTAAGTAAATCTACTATTTTATGTGTTAATCTAAAATCTATAAAATTTAAATTAATGGAATTTTACTGACTAAGCAATCTCAAATATGGCATCTGTTTTCAATCGGCTTGGAATGTGCTTTCACATTCAATTTTCCACAGAAGAGTATACGTCTTAAATTTGGTTCTACATTATTTCAATGTATTTTTTTTGGATTCATAGCCATCCCCCATCATACAACATGTTTTGGTCGGCAGTTTTTGACAGGTATACCTTTATTTTACTAGTCTTTCTGCATGCGTAAACATTTGAAGTGTCTTAATAATTAACCAAACATATAAACATAGTATATGTTAAGATAAACTGAATATAAATTAACATGGTCGCCTTATCATCTGTTAATGGATACAATGCTGCACAAATTTAATTAGCTCTCTTGAGCACTTATTTTTATTATTGCTGAGTAAAACAGTAATGTAGCACAAATAATATTTCAAATAATCATTAAATTATATTTGAAATTGATAAAATGTTATCAAAATAACTATTTTTATTTCCAAGTATTGTAAATATCAACATAAAGCTTCCACTGTTTTTTGTCAATAATGAAATTTTGGAGGTTAGCTTGAGTTATTGTAGTTAAATACATTTTCTTCTGATGATTTCGTTTATTTTCCCGATGTTTGTTACTTTATTTTCTGGTGCTTTCCATAATAACATGCTTGTAAAAAAACTGTGGAGCTCTGAGAATATTACCAATCGGTATCAGCTAAAAACACATTTATATTAAATTAACGTAATCAAATTCTTTCAAGGTATAAAAACCATAAGCTGTGTGTAATTAGCAGTCATTCAATACTGTCCTAAAATAATACTACATTCATCTACACTTTGTTTTTGAATGCTTGCAAATTACATGATTGTTTTTTTAAATAATATGTTGATAGATTTTTTTAAATCTGATCAGTTGCCGTATAAAACAGTTTATACTGAACTTTTACACGATACACACATTAAAATTTCTTTTGCAGAAGCATTTCAAAAAATGCTTCTTCAAAATGAATTGCTTATTAATCCTAATGCAAAAAATTGCTCCATGCTTAATTAAAAATTAACACATTCTTGTCACTCGATGACGTATTGTAATTTATATTAATTTTGTTATGTTGCTATTGTTGAATACTATGCCAGCTAATCTCAACTTGGATTTTAATTGACTTTAAAGTAACCCATAAGAAATAAATCTAAACTGGATTGGTTTTCAATACATACATAACTATTATAGTAAACTGTTTGAATCAGAGCACAGTAAGTTTTTATTAGTTCTTTTGCCCTATATTACCAACTAATTATGGTTTTGGACTTAGATGTTATGTGCTCAAAATTAAAAAAAACATATCTTGCATACTTATCTTGTAGTCTTAGTCAATCACAGTATTGAAAATAGATCTTTCACTCTTACCTTGACTAGTGAACTTCAGCTACTAAGATATCATTGTTTTCAGATGGTCGTTGGAGTGAACCACGTTTGTGTGACTATTCTGGTCTCTATTACTGTGCCACATGTCACTGGAACAACGTATCTGAAATACCCGCTAGAATTGTCCACAACTGGGACTGGGAAAAGAGACAAGTCTCCCAGGCAGCTTATCAACTATTAACGTTGACTAGAGATAGGCCATTAATTAACCTGGAAGATGCAAATAAGCATCTTTTCCTATTTGTAGCCGACTTGGATTTTGTAAGTAAATCTACTTGTGAAATTTAACAACAATTAGTGATACATCTTGTCCTAGAGTACATGATATCTTATTTGTGTTGAATATTGTGTCAACAGTTCTACTAAAAACATCATTGATTTATTGAACCTTTTTATTAAAATGTAAAAATTCAAGTTTGATTCCCATCGCCAACATGACAAATTTTAAGGATATACCTTCGTATCAACTGTTTTTTGTGTAATTTGTAATTGTTCACTACTTTTTTGGAATTACACGTCTTATATACTGCATCGTAACATGTTTAACATTTGTTTTTTCATATTGCCATGAAATGAAACAAGATAATTCTAATCTTTTTTAATGGCAGATGGGCATGTTGATTTTTTGTTCTAACATGTTGCGAATGTGGTGTTGTAGATAGTATATGGAAAATATAAAAATTATAAAAAATTTCAATGTGTCAACTAATAATAATTGACATTTTTATATCCCGGGTAAGTTTAATTGAATGTGAAACCATAATTCAGTTCATTCAGAAACATCTATGTCTACAATGTTGATTAGTAATACTTAATGGTTAAATTAATATTAAAAATTTGATACGAAAAATTTAAACTTAATGTCTCTAAGGCTTTTTGTAAACTATTATTTTTTCTCTAAATGCATTGCATACATATCATGTTACAGATTCGCAAAATGCGCGGTGATTTATTGCTCATGCGTCAATACCTCGTTGAATGCCACATTGGAAATAATTTAATTAGTAGGGACATGCTCCATATGGCAGAAACACCAAACTTGTACAGTATTGCTGATTTGGAAATGGCAAAGGAAGGAATTCTAGAAACTAGATTGAATGTTTTAACCGAAAAGTGCAGAGCTCACATAATGGATTGTCTGGTAAGCCTAGCAATTTTATGTATCTACAATGAATTAACCATAAATACGAAACTATTCTTGAAGAGAACAGGTAACTTTAGTTGAGTATTTTATAGTAATTTATGTGGACAGTCACTAAAAATTAGTATATTTCAACAGTACTTACTGCTTGCAAGGAACAAAAAAGTCGAAAATAATTTAAAAGCCTGTAAATTAATTTTTGATTGGAAAACTACTTTATGAAGGAAAATAATGACAGCAGTCTTTCATTTTTTGTGAATTTGTTGAGTAACACTTAGAACACCGAATACAATTATTTAAATCAATTTTTAAAAACCTAACTCGTCTTGTCTCTTAAATTTTGTTGCTTAGTATCATTGATAAAATACTGGACATAAGATCAGCAGAATGTAACTAACATATTCATTATATAATAAATTCATAAAATCCATTATTTATGAGATGGTTGTCCATCTGGGTGATACATTGTTAATTTTTTAGCATAATTAAAATACATGTAATCAAAATGTTTTTCTCGTATTTCTTTGAAAAATTATAGCTTGTTTTGAGTTTTTCTTGTCTACTCTTCAGTTATTAACATTTGTTTGTGCTAATTTTTTTGTTGCAGGTATGCCGCGGGAAAGGCTATAGGTGCGAACTGTGCACAAACAAAGCAGTTATGTTTCCTTTTGATTCATCCGCCACCAGTTGTGGAAAATGCAAGTCCGTATTCCACCGTGCCTGTTATATTAGGATTAATCAAGTGTGCCCAAAATGCATACGCCTTGCGAAGAGATATCAAAATATAGAAATGGATCCATAGCATGAGACTGTATTAGGAGATAATTTAGATGAATGGGTTAATAATTCTAAAGCCGTTACAAATGATACCTCGGAAATATTTTAATAAACTTACTGCTGTTACACTAATTTCAACGGATACTTGCAGGAAAAAAATCATATGCATTTTGTATTATTTTTAATCATTTTGAAATTTTGCTTTTGATGTAATTTTTTTAGTTTCTAAATAATTTGATTTTGAATTGTTTTTTTAATATATCCAAAACCTGCAAGCATCCTATGATTTTTTTCTAATTTTTAATTTAGTGCTGTTGTGTGCAGGTCTGATATCCTTGTATAAATTGGTGAAAGAAAGTTATAAAAAAAATCAGCTTTTTTGAAGCGAAAGCTGAAATAGTAGTTTTTCACATCATTAATATAATTCTCGTAGATAACATTTCTAAAATTCCTAATAGTCAGTAATTTGTTTTTTTGAAAGTTTTTTTAGATCATGTTTACCAATCAAATATAACAAGGAATCTCTGTATTTTCATGCATGTATAATATTAATCATTTACTTTTTTTGTAATACAAACCAATGTTTTACCATGGCTATTTGTAATATATATATTACAAATAGCCATAGAATTACATTTCATATTTAATTTGTTACAAGATTTTTTTTACATCTAGTTAAATAAGGTGCTTGTCATAAAATGTCAATTCATTAGTGTATTCATAAAGGACTGTTAAATTAATTTTTCTTGCTAATTAAATGTGGTAATTCGAATTAATCATGTAATACTTACTTTCTGAAATATCTATCAAGTGTTTTCATCTTATCAATAAAACTCTCAAATGAATTTATAGTATACATTTATCGCTAAGAGTTTTAAATGCTGCATATATGTATATATCATATTGTTTCAATACAGCTAATTAAAGCCAAAGCAACATGCTACAATGTGTAATGTAAAAATGAAGAGAAATTAATAATCGCATGAGGACTGAATATAATTAAAAACAACTCTCTTTTATAAGTATGTTTAATGATATTTGGCATAAATAAAAAACCAAGCAATATAGGTAACAACAGCACAATATGAATAAGTCCACTGACAATAATTCCAAGATAATTACAATTCTTTCTTTACATTATTTTGAAATAATTTTAGAGCACTTCACTAGCTTTAATTAACTTGTACACGCGCCTAAAACATTAGTCTCATTATTTTACACTGATTGTAAACTAAACTTTCAGATAATTAAATAAATAGTTTGAACCGTTGTTAACTAATTACTAAAATAAACAGTGACAAAATTTATTTGCAAAAATCATCCATAAATCATTACGTGTTTTTTTAACTCTTCTCACACAGTAAAATTTAATTTGCATGGATTTTTCGCATGTTTACATGCACTTAGCGGTTATTAAAATTTTGGAAGTATGATTAAAAAAATTTAATTTCTCTCACCCAATTTGAAGCATTTTGTCAAATAAAGGAGACTTTTAGAACCATCCTTTGTTAATTATAAATAATTTAATACATCTTTTATACGAAATTCGTTACATTACTAAAATGATTTTTGAAAAACAGTCTAAAATTCTTGGCACCAAATTAATGGACCGACCGCAGGGTATCAAGAGTACAAGTTCAGCCATCGGTTGCATTGAAGCTTGCTTTTTGGAATGATAAATGTTTAGCCTTCGTTATTTTTGCGAACAATCAAAATCATGTTGTGCTGTTGATCTCACTTACAATTAAAATTCAATCATATAAATAATAATGTTAGGTTTTGTTCTGATACGTCTCGAAAAGTAAAATTCAATAGATCACCCTATCGGAAAATTTATAAACTAAACCATTATGTAATATTTTTGCAGTAATTCTGCCCTCAAACATTTTCAATACCACTATGTATTCCAAATATCTATATCATAATCTCAATCGTTTTGGAAAGCTACAAATAAATTATCTATTTTTAAGTACATATATGATATCATGTCACCCCTAGTTAACTGGAATAGTTGGGGCCAGGCCATAGTGCTAGAAGTATAGCTGAGCTGGTTCGTCGTTTTTGTAAAATATATGTTGACTCTTACTAACCAATTTTGTATTGTCAAACACTTCAATCAACGCACAATGACGTCAACAAAGAAAAAAATAGTGACAGACATTTTTATCCAGCTTAGTTATACTTCTTGCACCATGGGGCCAGGTCAACTAAATGTTCTTATAATCGATCTCATAGTAAAATAATGGATGCTGAGATATCATAAAATGGTAGTAAGGATTTATAAACAATCGGATACCAGATTCTTAGAAACTGCTTTAAGAAGCTTGTCTTTACTTTTTATGTCGATGAGGGCAGTTTTACCGCCATTCAATAATTGTTTAAGAATAATATTAATTGTCACATCTTACGTGCACTATTAATAATAGTATGATAGTAATCTATTATCATTCATTTCACTTTCTCTGTACTGCTCTGTTATGCAAAGTTTTGACAACATAAATGTATATTCTACAAAATTGTCTTTCAAAAATATAAACTTCAAATTTGTCGATATTTAACTGTTTTTGACAATCATATATTTAAAAACAATTATTTGGTTCACATTATTTTTGTTTTATGATATCATTTAATTTAATACAATTTTTTTTTAAATTACTTGTCCTATATATGACCATCAGTCGCCAAAACAGGTGGTTCCTTTCCATTCAAACTGTGTTAAAGCATAAAAAAATAAACTCAAAAAATCGTATTTCATATAAATAATTAAAAAAAAACAGCTATGTTATTAGAACATCTTACATAATCTGTATCACCCTTGGCCCTATGCTCTTTAACTATAAGAAAATTGATGCATAAGATGTGTTAATGATATTTAATATCTATTACCGTTCATTTATAATTGTATTTTGTATTAATTGAAAGAAATAAATCTGGCAATAAGTTTCAAGGGACCAAAAGCGATTATATTTGACAATAACGTGTAAAAACAACATCATCGAACGGCATGCTGCAATTTATGATCACACAATGTGATATTAATAGTTTATTGTTTGTCAATATCAATAAAGTCTTTTTCATTTTCAATGTTGTTTTATTTTACATTAGGTATAAACTTAGTATATATTTCTATACCTGGCGCATTGAAAGTTTTACCTCTGCACGATCAGTCTATCTCACTAAAATTCATCTGCCAAAAGCAATAATACCATGTACTAAATATATTCGTCGACGCCCGTGGCGCAGCCGGTAGCGTCGTTGGCTACAGTTATGGATGTCTCGGGTTCAATTCCCGGTGCGGATGGTTTTCGTATATTGATCTTTCAATCGATTTCTATTCGTAGTCTGAGTGTTTGTGATGTCTAGTTCCCTCCCCCCCACCCATCCGATCCTCACGGGGCGTGGTGAAAGCGATTAGCTAGCCACTAGTCCTGTCCTAGCCCATACAGAGCATATGAACTTCCAAGTAGAGTACTGTCAACTGGGATCTATCAAGAACTGAATGTGAATCAATCTCCCCTTTATGTTCATATCTCCACTCTATCAGCCAGTTACTAATTTTGAATGAGTGACCACTGCAGGAATAATTCAATGTTCTATGCTCATGGATACAAAGAAATCAATTAATTCGATAAGGCGAAATATTAAAAAAATAACTGCATACAAATAAGGAAACTTGCTGGCTCTGTAGCAAATTGGTCATCTTGTTTGTCATATTTAATTATGGTGACATCCTTGAACAGACACTTGAAGAAATTGTTTAAGAAATGTCAGTGATGCTTACATTCCCTCCCACCCATCTGATCCTAAAAACAGGGGCGTAAGGAAAGTGATAAGCAACCAACCTTTCGTAGCCACATCGTTTTGTGTTCATCTTCTCCAAAAAAAAAGAAATTGAGCTTCTAAGAAGCAGATCTCGTAAAACAAGTTCTGTTGACATGCTCCATTAGGGGCCATATGCTACACATTGTTAGCTGATTTGGTTAGAAAGTTTTGCATACTAAGAAAGTATTTTCAACATTATAATATATTACTAGTATTTTTTACCCGGCTATGCCCAAGACAGAGAAAGCTTATATTAGGTCGTTTAGACATTGACTAGCTAATAAATGTTAAAATGGTTGAATGTTGAAAATATCACCGTGGGTTGTACCTCTTGTAACACCCACAAAATATAATCCATCAATTAATAGTAATGTTTAAAGTTGAAAGGAGCAATATCAAAAGATAAAAATTACCCCACCTTCACTCATCTTATTGCGCTAAAGAACTTCTCGATAGATAACTTGTTGATCTGCATTTAACAATGGCTTCTTCAGCACTACAAAAATAAATATATCAGAGTCATACGCTGATTCTTGCAGCATTTTACGACTCACATTACAGGTATGCTGTCCAGAAGGAATTATCAAGTCAAGATTTTTCGAGCATGTTTCAAGCTTGAGAGTGTCTCGTTGTAGACGCCACTGGTATAATTCAAGGCAACGGGAGGATTGTCTCTATGCAAGATATTCAAAATAATGTATTTTCAAACATGCAGTCCTTATTGTTCTCCCAAAGTGCCTTTAATATTTTGTTTCATTGATTGCATTGTGAGAATTTCACGTCGCTACTGTACCATACAGATTTCTCCATGTATCCTATATAGTAGAGATATTATAATTGGATGTGAGTAAGGTCAAGACTACCTTATACATTCTCAAGTCTGAGGAATCTTATTTTCTTGAGAAGTAAAATGTTATCTGGATGTGTAATGTAATAATATATAGAAGGGTTTGTTAAAAAGTTGATAATATCAGGGTTTTAGTTGAGGTATAGTAGCATATTTTCCTTTATGTTATCAACCGTTGTATTGTAGTGTCAGTATATGTGTAACTGAATGATATTCATACTGAATATGTTGTGCCAAATTTACGTCCAAAGCACAGGTCATGACATAGTAATAATTAAAACAGAATTTAGTAGAATCATTTTATTTCACTGCATATGAAATATAACAGCAGACATTGATATTTATTTAGTAGTAGTATTTCTTTGGCTCACCTTAATCGATAGGTACTCTACAATAATTAATATGAATAAATATTATTTATTTTCGATTACGTGTAGCTTATACATAAATGAAATAAAACAGCGAAGAGCACCAGAACTGAATATTAAAAAGAAAAGCTTAAGTTTTACTTATTCGGAAGAAAATTTTTGCTTAGCATTACCTATATCACCAGAGATATTTTGATAAAGGATTGCACTAATGACTGGATTTATGTTAACAATGTAAGCAAAATTTAACTTCAATGCAACATTCAGACATTATTCTGGAAACTTGCAATAATTAAATTTAAGCAACACAAAAAAGAAAATATCTACATATCACAACCCACGATGAATATAATGGCTGCTATTATGCTGTTATTGCAAATATAGTTTTACAATAATTAAAAGAAGAATTTCGACAGTTCAATGCAGACAATTTCTTACTTAAAACAAGATTTACTGTATGATGAATATTTAATTAATGAAATAACATAAAGAGAAGTAATACGACTTCAATTGTTTGTTTCCTGAGAATTATATGATATGAAATATCTATTATATATTCAACCTAATTCTGCATTGAACTAATGAAGTATTCTTGTTTGTGATTAGCATAATTATTTCACAACGTATTTCTAATTCGTACGATAATATATAAGACATTATTTGCGATATAACAATCATTTTGTGCTCATCTACAATGATAAAATTACATTCATTGTACAAATATTACTTTAAGGTAAATGCAAATATTATTTTTGAGCTGTACATTATATTCTGTTCTATCTGTGTATAAATCTTTGACATTTTAATGCCAACAAATTTCAGACATCAAAACCAAAACTTGTTCCTTACAATGATCGGAGTTGCCTTTATGTCTAGTTAATAAAGAATGTTAATTGCTTTTTAATCATGTCATTCATTTTCTGAATCCTTGCAATATATCGGAATATCATTGCAAAGTAAATTTATACTTAAAAAAATGTTTTAACTTATACAAATATATTCTTTCTTATGTAAATAAGGCTGCAACCATTTCCAATTATATTGATTCCATTTTAGGACTGATTCAATTATTCCAAAGCTTCTTCTGTGAAGATTTGTTTGGTAAATCTTTTGTACATTAAAGTAAATTCAATAAAAACAGACCTTCAGAGGTCCTTGTATGCAAATGGATGGCACATGACCGTTTTTAATCATAGACAATAAAAATCATCCTGTGATACTTAAACCAGACACTATATTATAAGTAATGCATTTTTTTACAAGCACAGAATATATTCATTTTTACAAAAAAAAAAAAAATATTTACAAAACAAAAATAATATTTAAATCTTGTTATCCAATACATAAAGGATGACGAATTCTAAACTAACTTAAATAGATCCCATCGGTTTTACCGATAAGGAGCGAGTAGACATAACTAAATTTCATTTATTAAGGGTCAAGGTATCACAAAATTAGAAACCACTAACATATCCATTATAATATAATTTATATTTACCAATAAGAGACACATGAATACTAAGGTAGATGTGCCTGCCAGTTTTATTAATTGCATACTAAAGAGTAATATTTATATTAAAATTTTTAACATGTATCGTTTGCTTATTTAAATTGAATAAGCATTGTGCCATTCGGTTTGTTTCATTGAGCATATAGCACAACAGATGGCAGTGAAAATTGTTATTCAATGAATTTTTATGGATATTTGATTAAAAAATATTATTTCTACCTCCTATCTACATAGTCATAATATGACACATTATAATCTTTTGTTGGTAAAAAAAGAGAGCAAAGTCAGATCTTTTTAATTCAGCCTTTTAATTATGTAGCATCTTCTAACTGCTTTTATCCATAGCTGAGCTGAATAATTGGTCACCAAATCAGATTAAAGAGCCGTTTGTCAATAATTGAATAATTAATACTTCACAAAAAAATATTTTAAGCAATTTAATCAATCAATCTTAGGGTCAGAACAAGCTTTCAATGCGCAATTTTAGATAAACTATAAAATCATTTGAGTTTATTTAGCAGAACAAAATCAATCAACTTTTATGTTTATAACAATAAAATCTAAAATTGTATGCATTATAAATAATTTGAGCAATAGGTTCTCAGTATTTTTATTTGAAATTTCCAATCATTCATCAATTAATAAGATAAATAAATAAACACAAAAAACTTTGTTTCTAAAATGAACTTTAAAAAAAATGAAGTTGTGTATTTTAGACACCAGCCGTCAAAAATATGATGAAAAACATCTCAGCTCACTGCAAAATGCATCACAAAAACATACTACTTTATAATGTTTCAGAGGAATAGTATTGTTATAACATGAAACATAAATCATATTTTTAGTGTGCCTTAAATGAATTGATAGATTAAAAACTGTGATAATTATTTCAAACTTATGATCAGAACCAACTATTATTCCACACAAAATACAAAATACAGTCGATGGAATATTGTTAACGGATATATTATCAAATAAGAAACTATATTTTACTACAGTTGCAATGCGACACTCACCAGATGACACTTACCATGTTCAGACATATTATATGTGAAATAAGTTTGAATAAAAGTAAATGCAAAAAAAGGAATTGTTTAATCGATCTATTGCTTCGGCAACTTAACCTTAACATCTAACACCATCACCCGACGGGCCAATATAATCTGCTAATTGTCCCGGCACATGTTTTCTTGATTATTTCACATATGATATATGGAAATCATTTCTTTTTTCTTAATACGTGAACATTGCCAGCTGGTTAAATGAGTTTATTTATGGTCTAATTTAAAATCATGCATGTACTCTTAGAAAATTTTTAATTAGGTTGAGTACACTATTCTCGTCATAAAATTTATTGCTATGTGTTCTTGGAAATATGAAAAACTTGGGACCGGTAAGACACACATCTGTAAAAGCAAAATGTGTAAAAGAGAGAAGACGATTCTATTTTGGATCACTCCACCATATTATGATCCCTATCAAAAGAAAATTATCATTTGAACGGGTTGCATTACAAGCAAAAACGAATGCTTGTGTTTACTGGGTGAAAAATAAAAGAATCTACTTGCCCGAGAAATGAAAGAAGATTTTCTGGGGGGTCTGGGTTTCGCCTTAGATACTCTGTGGGAGCTTGGTTTCAAAGGATTAATGCAGCATGATGAGTGTTATGTCTTTCAAGGACGATTGCATTGTATAATAGATCTACTTCAAAGGACGAATATTTCTGTCGTTCAAACATGTTTATTGAAATTTTAGTATTTAACCAGTTTTTGGGAAAGATGTTATTTATATCATATTTAAATCAATCATAAACAATGTCTTATCCTTTAACGAGAGGTATTTCAAAAGCATGCATGGATGAGTTTTGTTGCTCAAACTTGAAACAATTTAAAAAAATATAGCATTGATCTAGAATTTCAAAAATTGATTCTTGTAGTGTTCACTGAGCCTGATGTGTAATTAAAAGAAATTAATTAGGCATCTTCGTTAAACTGTACTATTAACTACAAATTTTGAATTCTAATGCTGCTTAATAATAAGGTGCCAATTACTCTATACTGCAATTGTTCATTCCAGTACAGTGCCTGAATATTTTTGAGTAAAGGAGGTACTAATATAATTATGTACAGAGCAAACGTTAGATTTATCTAGATCACAAAAGAATTTTTATAAAAAAAATATATATATTGCAAGCTTGATAAATTTATTTGTTTATATTTATGTCCATTCTGTATGTAATGAATAGATTCGTTTCGAATAATTAGTAATAAAAATATTTTTCATTGATTCACAAACTTATGCTAAATTATTTACAAATGAAAATGTTCATAACATTTTTCAAAAATATTTTTTCATTTCAGTATAAATATAAACATTTTCAAAATTATTTGCTTACAATTTTCATATCACACCCTTAAAACATCCTGATGGATTCCGATCGCTTTAATCATTATTATTATACACCAAAAGTACGAAATGTTTAAATAATAATGAAATATAAAATAGTTGAAAATTACATAATTATTTTCGTTGCAAGTACAATTAATCGATAGACATCAAACAATGAAAACAGAAATTTTAGAAAAATATTTGTGTCAAAAGTAAGTAAAAAAGCACTAATATGTTTTAATCAAAATAGTCAAATATAAATTAAAAGAGTTGTCATTTTATCTATGTAACGCTAACAAGGGACATTCTAGAAACGCATTGTGAGGACTACATGGACTGTGCGAACACCACAAATGAACGGGTATGAGCAACAGAAACTTACAAGAATAGTGAGAAGTTGAAAAAATATATATAAGACAAAAAAATGAGAATTGTTTGTGGTGAGCTTTTTGACAGGAGAAAGTGTTAGAGGTCCCTTGTTTCTTATGCATTGTAAATATATTCCATTCAATTTAACTAAAATATTGTCATTCATCAATGAAAACAATTGTATTTTGTGAGTTTACAATAACTTTAATCTTAATCATCCTAACACTTCTAACCCATTGGATATTATAATAAATAAAAAATGAAATCTTTGTCTTCTTATTTGATTTGCATTCATTAAATTTTAAAATCCATGTCTCCATATACTTCGGAGTAATGTTGAAAACATAGTAAGAAAAATATGTCTCATTTCTATGATCAACAGAATGGCATAATTTTTAAAAAAAATAAAACACAATTCGTTTGTACTACTTCCACATATTTATAATGATCAGGACCGGTTTCGCTCATCACGAGCATTATTAACTGATCGAGATGAGCGAAACCGGTCCTGATCATTATAAATATGTGGAAGTAGTACAAACGAATTGTGTTTTATTTTTTTAAAATATAATGTCTTTCCACCAAGAATTGACAGTTAACACCTTAAAAGTAAGAATGGCATAAGTTTAAAAACTGGCATCGTGCAAGTTTGCTCTTGCACAGTTAATGTAGATAGTAAATATTGGACAAACAAAAATACAAGCGCGCTGCTAAAGTTTTGTAGATTCCTTGTTTTATGCTAAGAATAATTGTCTCATTATGTCATTATGCGTAATAGCATTAAGTGAATTGAAAGTGATTGACAAATGCAAGATGATACTAATCATTTAGACTAGCTTGCATGCAAAAGTTTTGGGAAATAAAATAATTTACTTACCTATCAATCAAGGCGTGTGTATATTACATTGGCAGATGATAGATTTTATTCTAGAAAATAAACTGAAATGTATATTTAATTTACAATATTTCATTCTGTTTCGCTCGACTAAGATAAACTTTTAACTTTAGTTATAATTCAATTAAGAATGCTTAGAAATAAAAAACAAGCAATAATCAAAGAATAACCAATCAACGCAAAGTATGCATAGATAGTAAATATTGATATAATATATAAATATATTTATTTAATAAATAGTTTATGAGAAAAACTTAGGTAAGTAAATACTGCTATACTGTAGAACTTCATCAAATCGACAATCCAGGCGATCTTAAAAATGCAAATTCAAATTGCAAAAAATATACGCAAATCAAAATCTTATAAAAAATATTTACCATAAATACGTGATCAAAAATGGATAAAATTGAAAATATTCAGATTGACAACTGATTCATTTATAATTTGAAAAAAGCTGTATTGTTCATAAAACATTAATTCTTTAGGTATCAGTTTTTCATCATAAAAATATATTAAAAAACGAAATAAATGAGAATTCAATAGGTAAATTTTGGACGCACAACCATTAGTTATCAAAAACTGCAAAATTAAAATATTAAAGACTGTTTCACTTAAGTCAGTTGGAATATTTGATTTTAAGGGAAAATTTGAGATGTAAATGTCATGTCCATGGTATTGGGTTTGAGTTACTGAGGTTCTACCGTATAATAAAAATATATTTATATAAAAAACTTAATTTTTCCAACAAAAACAAAACA
This sequence comes from Himalopsyche phryganea, assembly GCA_022494535.1. Taxonomy (NCBI): domain Eukaryota; kingdom Metazoa; phylum Arthropoda; class Insecta; order Trichoptera; family Rhyacophilidae; genus Himalopsyche; species Himalopsyche phryganea. The sequence continues at coordinate 1,806,033 of JAGVSL010000114.1, read as the reverse complement.
AAACTAGGAGATCTTTGGTTTTCCATTGTATCATTTCTAATAAATATCTGTACTTGAAGACAACAAGAAAAAATGAATGAAAATTTATTCAAGTATTTTATAAACGAAATTCAACTATGCAAATGTTGTATGGAATGTGTTGAATAAAAAAAATTCTTGACATCATGGTCAAGAACAATATTCACTTAGAAGTGGCGTTGTACTTTTTCAATACAGTGCCTTAATACAGATAAAAAAAAACTGACGTCAATCAGCAGGTTCAAATTTTAGAAAACTTTGTTAATTGATGAATATGTTACGCCGAATGTGTGAAATTACTTATTTCATGAAATGTGCAAAATTTTGACTGATTCATGAAATAACCAAGCCCATTGGCGCATTCAAGAATTAGGCAAAGTAATTCCACAATTCACTCAATGATGAAACTAATTGAGAGAATTGTGGAACAAATTATTTCGTGAAAAAGTATAAATATGAGATAAAAAAATGTTCAATGGAAACTCTAGCAAACTAAATGTTTTTGTAGTGCACCTTTCCTCTTTTTGCACGGATTATTACTATAGAACTAAAATAATCCGTCAAATGCACGGTGCAATGTGATGGAGCCTATCTTTCAATCATCTATCACTTCATCTTTTTTCAATGTGTTTTAGCTGTTTTGCATGGAACGTATCCCTTGTGAAGGAAAAAAGAGGATTGAGTGTTATTCAAAAAAAGTAAGAGGCTTTTGACTAAATTTTTGTCTTCAATTATTGTATGTTAATATATTGCAAATTAAATAGAAGTATTCAACATACAATAACAAATCTACATGAAAGCATGATTTTAGATGAGAGTAGTAAGAATAACAATTCAAGTAACATTTGCTCAAATATGTGATGTAAAGAACAGAATTGTGGAGTGGTAGAAACCAACGCAGCTATTAGCAAAGAATTATTACGATCATAAGTATCTATTGTAACTTTTTCATCCAATATAAACTCATATAATACTAATTTAGAATTTTAAATGTTCCAAGACATTGTTCTTTCAACCATTTTTTTTATTCCTCATAAAATTTATGTTCACATTACTGAACTTAAAAGGTTAGAGAAAGAAAAAATCATTCAAATAAATTAAGCACATCACAAATTTGATCGCTAACAAATATCTGTATGAAAATATAATTGGCTATTCCAGATTTGGGTAGCTATTTAATAGCGCTTACCTATTACTAATATTAAAAATAGCTATTCATAGGTAAAAGCATTACTTGAAAATAGCCATGATGTATGTACAAAATATATCTTTTTTTTTTACACAGATTTGTCTACGTACTATTCCAATATTTGCTGTGAAAAGTATTTATGATTTTCCCGTTTACCCGAACTGTGATATAATATTAAAGCATATGTATGTATGGACACATAATCCTTATTCTAAATATCAAAGTAGCATGATACAGACAGAAACTAATCACTAGATGAAAAACACCACTATGTATCTAGATTTGTTTAAATAATGTAATTGGTTACTTGGAATATTAATTGATTATGGCATGATTAAGAACTAGCAAACAGAAAAATACATATGACACATCTTAAAACAGGAAAATCGAATTCCAGAAAATATTTGTATTATATTTATTCTTTATAATTTCCTCAGATACAGCAGAAATGTTAAAATACTCGTACATTCTATTTGAGGTATCAGCTCATGAAAAAAACATTTATAAGCCTTCAAATCCTGATCCCATAATAAATTTCTTAATCGAAACACCATAATACAACAAATAATTAACAGAATAAGCTTGCTTATACAACATAAAATAATAATGTTTAGATATTTAATAGTCAAATATATCGCTATAGTATTGAAATATGGAATAAATGCTATCTAAGAAAGACAATAATATTTTTTTTCAAAAAGAATCACAGAATTTTTATAAATGATTAAAACGTAAAATTAAATCTTGCAGAAAGTTAATAAAAATTCAGAAAGAATAATTAAACTAAATTATACATTGACAGATTAAGTAACATGTTGATGGTAATTCCAGAAAAAACTACTCTACAGAATATGCAAAAAAAAAATTCAAATCAACTGTAATATTGATGACAAGGATTTTAAGCCATTGCATGAAGACCATTTTACACAACCTGCTTGTAAAACTATCAAGTTAAAAAAATAACCATTTAAACAAGTAAAAATTTTGATTACTCACTGACCTTTACATCCATACATCAATATTTATAGAGCTGGAATAAATTAGCAGGATATAAAAACTTTTGCTTGGTCTATAAAAGCATAGGGCGGTGTAATTATGACGCGAATGCAATAAAGTATGTAAGCAACTGTCAAAATTGCGACGTGCCATTGAATAAGCCCAGAAAAATAAAAGACGCAATGTTATAAGTATGTTAAAGCTCCAGACAACAAGGACGCGGATGTATATTTAATATCCTTACACTATTCCTCAATTAAATAGAAGAAATATGAACTACTGTATTATGAATATCCCAGCCAGCTAATATTAAAGCAGACACATCAAGTAAATCTAAAGTGGACTCGCATATCGTTGCCTTATTATAAATTCCGCCATTATAACAAGACTGTTCACCTATTTCAGGACGTAGAAGAAATGTTTCATTATGATTACATATAAGAAATCAAACACATAGACAATAATTACAAAATTTATGTACAGATATTAATAATAAAGTAATCCTACACGTTTCAGAATGAATTCGCTTATTAACGAGATGGTCTATCAATAGCTTCGTTCACGTCGTCTTCTGAATCGGTAAGGAGATCGATAGGAGGTTGATCCGCTCCAGGAAGGATGGTGAGATGTGTGGCGTCACTTTGCAGAGTAGAACATTCGGCCCCAACTCCGCTACCGCCACCACTGCATTGCACTTTTTTCTGAAGTGCTTGTACGTAGCTCTGTAATTGAAAAAATTAATCATTAACATAACTGTCGTTTTTAAAACGTTGCTTGTCAGATGTACTTTAAATTTACTTAATTCTCACCTGGTTTGGTTTAAGGGATTTTGCTGTACAATATTTTCAACCTGTCTCTCTATACTTAACTATTTTAAAGCTACGGGCTCGATCTATCGACCCCACCTGATACCATTATAATTAGGCCAGGATTAAAAGGGTTAATAACTCATCTGCTGTTTGAAACTGAGAATATTTCAAAGATAAATACTTGGTTTTTAATGCTCGCCTGAAATATTTCTAAGCATCAGGCACAACAGAGTGAACATTTAGATATTTATGCTTATGTTGAAATTACTAATGGAGTTCTATAGAACAAAGAGATGCATGTATCGGCTTGTAATAGCAAATTCTGGAGGCATTGTGCATATTGTAATTGAACTGACGGTTTTATAAGTTTATACTATCTGACAATACAAAGCAATATGCATATTTACTTGTGATATCACGTCACCATGTGCTGTCCGCACTTGATACAGATAGCGATATTTCCGCTGTCTCATTTCAGCTCTTTGCTCGCGAGTTCTTGGTCGCTGAGACCCATTTTTCAGCCGTTTCTTACGCGCGCTGATACCTGAAAATCAAGATGTTTCGATATAACACTACAATTCAAAAATTCTTCATCAATGAAAGAAAATATTCATCAACGCCAAGCGAATGCGCATGATACATGTTTGCTGTGTAATTAATTTGTAGACAAGAAACCACCCATTGTAGTTTCATATACAGCAATGACATTTAAATCTAAAAATTGTGCGAAACATGCATGTGTAGCAATTTATTAACAATAATCAAACTATTAATCTAATCATAAATCGCATGATTATTATACAGTGCAAAAACAGTCCGCAGCTAATCTTTATGTATATAAATTTCATATTATTTTAATAACCTTTTTCTTCTCTATAAATAAAAAATCTTACTTTACTATGCGCATAATGAGAAAATGTATATACAATATAAAAAACTCTTTTAAATTTCTAGGAATGAAAATGCTGTCAAAAAAAATCACAGCATTACTAATTGTAATATCATTATAACAAAATCATAAGAAAATATCAATATTTTTTGGCAAATATTTACTTTTGTAAAAATTTTCGCTATTATTCTAGGTTATAAGAAGTTACAAAGAATGAAATGGTAAAACCCAAATAGACATAGAGTAAAATTTGCATTTATTATGTTACTTTTATCACATTTATCATAAGTTCAAAATATGGATGCCAATTTGAAAATAAGACTTTTTTAGAAGATAGTGTATTAAAAAAATAAACCTGAATGAATTCAATACTTGAAAAATGTGCAACTTTTGTTAATGTCTAATTGAAAAATTGAAATTGACACTTTATTGATTCTATTATACCAGGTCAAATAACTCATTTTTATTATGAATACATTGAGCTTGAAATTCGCCATAAACTAACATTTAATATAATATGAAATAAGTATAATAATAATAATAAGTAGAATCGTTTTCTGAGTAAACAAAGCGAGAGTATTTGTCACAGCATAGTGCCAACTGCGGGGAAAGGATTTATTAATTAACTAACCATCTAATGCGCAATTTATTTGATGGTTACAAAGTACTGTCAATTCAACATATAAACAAAATGTTATTTTTACTAAAATAATTATTTTTAATTATACTTAAGCCGACACAGACAAAAAACCTCGGCATATTCAAATGAGTTAATATAAAACTACAATAAATAATATGTGTATCTAATGAAATTTTGGTTTAAAAAATGCTTACTCTCCTCATGGTGAATACCAGTTCCAGTGATGCAACTTTGTGTAGCAAGACCTAAGACAGCCATTGTGGGCCAGACTGCAAGGATTAGCCAGGAGAACCAACACGGAGCATGCTCGACTGGCCTCAATATAACTCGATCCCAAACCTGCAACGAAATCTTATTCAGATAAATTAATTACACGTTTCCTTAATACCTATGGAAACAGGGGCTGAATAAACACGCCAATCGCAGCTGTTTGATTGCTGTAACCAAGTGGTAATGCAATATGAACATTAGCGCTAAACAATTTGAAAATTGATATATATGACTTCCTAGACACGAGTGTGTGATGTTTTACCTACAACACTATCCTAAAAACAAACAAACTGGAGACCCAAGTATTTGTAAGTCAATATTATTCTAAGCTTTACTGTCACTCAATAGGGAGGTTGAGCTAGAATCTAAAAACTAGATCTTGTCAAATACTTCTCGCCAAATACACCAAAAATATTATGTTGGGATCTTTAAGCTTTGTCTTGGTATCTAAATTACTATTTCTAATTGATAAGAAAAACAATGAAACTAATTTTTTCTGTCATTCGCTTCATAAAATTCTCTTGGAAGTGGTGATCGGCATCGTGTAATTCATCTCGACCTATCAACTGAGCAGGCATGCCGGAAAATCATGTCCAGCAAGAAATTGGCGGGTGCAATATATGTTAATATATAAAAAATATGCAATTACCCAATTGGCCATCGACAGCCTTTCAATGAGGTAGTCAAGAGAACCGGCTAATAAGGCCCCTCCGTAGATGGATGTTCCAAATATTGTCAATCCTGAAAAAAAGATAAAAAATAATCTGAGGGGTGTGGTGTAAAAAGTTGGTAGCCCACAATGAGGCAATTATGTAATAATTGCAGTTGATGTTTGTTTTCACGTTTCAAAATAAAATAATGAAGCAATCTGTGTTTTATTTCGGATTTATGAACTTTTAGTGTTTCTATTTATTGTAGATTACAAAGTTTTTATTTGGTCATGATGTGTTGACGAATAATTCAAGCTTACCAAGATTAGTTTTAATTCATCTTCGGATTTTTTAAAAATATAAATTTGAATGATGAAACGTAAATCGGCCATAGTGTGAGTTACCAACTTTCTACACCGCACCTCTCATTTATAAAGCTTGTGAACTTATCATTGGTTACAATAACATAAATGATATAAAATGCCATAATCAATTCAGTATGCTGGCTGTATTTAGACCATTGGTTACGGTATAAGAAGATATATGATTTATAGTTATTTATAACTCATATA